>JAESUZ010000523.1:249024-372370 GCA_017311185.1 Proteles cristata cristata | reverse complement strand
TTCAGATTCTTTTTTTTTTTATTATTTATTTCTAGGAGAGAGAGAGAGAAAGAGCGCGTGAGCACGGGAGGGTCAGAGAGAGAGGGAGTCACAGACTGAAACAGGCTCCAGGCTCTGAGCTGGCAGTCAGCACAGAGCCCGACGCGGGGCTCGAACCACGAACTGCGAGATCATGACCTAAGCAAAAGTCGGATGCTTAACCGACTAAGCCACCCAGGCGCCCCCTTTTTTTTTTTTTTTTTTTTTTAAATGTTTATGTATTTATTTATTTCTAGGAGAGAGAGACAGCATGAGCAGGGGAGGGTCAGAGAGAGAGAGGGAGTCACAGACTCTGAGACCGAGCTCCAGGCTCTGAGCTGGCAGTCAGCACAGAGCCCATCGCGGGGCTTGAACCCACGAACCGCGAGATCATGACCTAAGTGAAAGTCAAGACGCTTAACCGACTAAGCCACCCAGGCGCCCTTGAGCCATTCAGATTCTTAAAGCATGTTATTTAAAATCTTCCTTTGGCTTTCTGTCTCCAAATTAGTTGATCTTTTCTTCCTTCCTTCCCTCCCTCCCTCCTTCCTTCCTTCCTTCCTTCCTTCCCTCCCTCCTCCCTCCTTCCGGCCTTCCCTCCTCCCTCCCTCTTCCCTCCTTCCTTCCTTCCTTCCCCTCCCTCCTCCTTCCCTCCTTCCTTCCTTCCTTCCTTCCCTCCCTCCCTCCTCCTTCCTTCCTTCCTTCCCTCCCTCCCTCCTTCCTCCCTTCCATCCATCCTTCCTTCCTTCCTTCCTTCCTTCCTTCCATCCTTCCTTCCTTCCTTCCTTCCTCCCTCCCTCCCTGCCTCCTTCCTTCCTTCCTTCCACCCTCCCTCCCTCCTTCCCTCTTTCCTTCCTTCCTTCCGTCCTTCCTTCCTTCCTTCCTTCCTTCCTTCCTTCCTTCCTTCCTTCCTTCCTTCCTTCCACCATGATGTGCCATGGTCTGCAACCCTCCACATGCTCCCCTCAGGACATTCACTTTCCTTTGCAGTGCAGAGCCCTAAAACCAGGCAGAGCTGAGGATGCCAGGTAAGGTATCCTGATTGGCCTTAAACTGCTATTCAGACTAGAATAGAATCCTCTCTTCTTTATCATCAAGCAAAAAGTTCAGGTTCTCTTTGCCTTAAAAATAGTCCCTGTGTGGTATCTGCTTTCAAACTTTCCGAACTGCTCAAGTTCACCACCTCTACCTAAATATACTGCTATCTATCTTATAAGGCCTGGGAACACGGAAATTAGCTGCAAATGAGCTCCTTATTTTCTGCTGTTAATGCCCTTGAAAAGGGACCTTGAAAGTCCCTTTTGCTGAAATTGGGCGCTCCCTGGTGCCTTTGTCCTTTTTCCTCATGTGCTCTTCCTCTCCGGCCTCCCTCCGAGCCCCTGCTAGCGGTTTGGTTTTGACAGCAACAAAGGCCCATCCCATCTGTGCACTCCCCCAGGGTGGCTTTTTTCTACCCCTCTCCACCAAGCTAAGCTTCCAGACAAAAGCCTCTTGAAGAATATTTGAGAACTTTTGATGCGTGTGTGATCCCTTTGAAAAACCAACTCAGGATGCTCTTTATTACCAGTTATCTTCTTTGCTATCATCTCTACTCTACCTCGGTTTCTTTTATTTAGAAACTGTGTGCTGACCTGATTGAATATTCTTAGCCCACAGGAGTGAACAGCTGTGCCCAGCAATTGAAGCAGGGCTGCACCTGCTTGTGCTCTTCCTGGCTGAGACCAGGGACGCGGGCCACTGGCCCGTCCAGCACACATGAGATGGAGGAAACAGGAAGAAGGCCTGTGATGTTTAATCTGTCTCTGACGCAGTTTTTCTTAGTCAAAATCAAGTCGCTATATGATTTAGAAAAGCATATGTTACCTGCAGTAGGGTATCCTGAATTGCATACTGGAAAAGAAAGAAAGACATGAGTGGAAAGCCAGGAAAATTTGATGATAGCAGCTGTTTTGTTAGTGGTGGTGTGTGTCAGTGTTAGTTTCTTAGTTTTGACAAATGACCATGGTTATAGAAGATGTTAACGTTAGGGGACACTGGATGAAGGGTATGTGCGAACTCTGCACACTGTCTTTGCAACTTCTCTTTAAATATAAAATTATTTGAAAATAAAGATTGATTTTAGAGGGCCACAGCTCAGTCCTAGACCTGCCTCATACCCACACAAACACTTTCAAACACACGGGATGGAGGTGGGGGAACTGAGGCAGGAGACTGGCCACACAATACTGGGATTCCTAACAGTTTCCCCTTGGCCCCTCGACATTCCCTTCTTGCAAAGGCCACTTTTATTTTTGAGTCTTCCCATGAGTTAAAAATAAAGAAATGGAAAATCAGCATTAAAAAGTTAATTTTAAAAGAATATTTTTCTCTAGAATAACTGGAGTTGGTTGCCTCTATTTCTCCATTGGGCAGTATATTAAGGACCTGATTCAATAAAAAAAAAAATGTTAACATAAAATACAGCCTTAGCATGCAGGAAAGAATTGCTACTGCGACAACTCATCTATATCTCTCATGAAAATATCTGATCATATATTAGTGTTCTTATGCTATTTTTCCCACGTTCTGTTCTCTGCTGATATATAAATTACTCGTTCCCTTGCTCCCTCATTCAACAAACATTTATAAAACCAGGTGGTAAGCTTAACTGTGAGGAAAAGAAGCAGAATAAAGCATGGTTTCTGCCTGTAAAGAGTGTATAAGCTAGTGGGGACTAAGCTGCAGAGAGATAATTATTAAATGGCATGGGCACATCTTATCTTCACCTTATCTCCCATCAATTACAGTGGCTCAGGCATTTCCTTAAAATATGGCAAACCCTGAAATAGCTTGTCTTGCCATGAAAAGAGTTGTTGGCTTTGCAGCTGGAATGATTATTCTTAGCCTCTTCCCCTTTGCCCTAGTAGCTGGAAACAGTGGTTTATGTCTAGTGTTTATATAGGTAATAATGCTCAATAATGATTGCATGTAAACAATAATATGTGAAACAATTATTTTTATTCCTGAAAAGGAGTGAAAAATAAATCTTTTGCTTTTATTTATAGGGCAGCCAATGTCTTTGATTACTTCTTATTTTAAAAGCTCCTGTGATAAAGTATGAGAAACGATTTGAAGAGTCAGATAGATGTTTCTTTTGAAATGTTTTTGAATTCTCGATCATTCATTTGAAATGAGGATTTCTAAGAACAAAAATGCATCTGAGTAGTTCTTTTTTGATACAGTGTCCCTAGAATTTTTGAGGAAAAAGCCAATTTTTGTATTCTGGATTTGTTGCAATTCCTGGAGACTTTTGAGTAGGGAGCTGACATCATGGTGTGCATGTGTGTGCTTGTGCACATGTGAACGTGTGCATGCATGTGTGCGTGCATGTGTGTGTGTGTGTGGATACACAGACTGGATGAGGTAGCTGCTTATGCAGAGCTAGAAAGAAACCAAGGTAGAGTTTTCGCTAAACACTTTTTCCCCCTTTTTTTTATTTTAGAGAGAAAAAGAATGTGAGTGAGGGTGGGGGAGGGGGCAGAGAGAGAGGGAGAGAGAGAATCTCAAGCAGACTTCAGGCTCAGCACGGAGATCCACGTGGAGCTCCATTCCATAACCCTGGGATCCTGACTTGAGCTGAAGTCAGGAGTCAGATAGATGCTCAACTGACTGAGCCACCCAGGCACCCAATACTTTATTTTCTTAAAGAGGATCTGTCTGTATCAGTGTTATGCCCATTGAGTTGAATATGAACTTGATGTAAGAAGGTGAGTACTTTTTCTGTCTGTGAACAGTTTCATTAGGAAATACTTCAGACAGTAAGGGATACATTCTTGTTTCTGGCCAAGGAATACTTCTGGCTTTCTAGTTCTCCTTGCTCTGGCCTTCCTGGCTGCTTTCTTCAGATCCTCAAACCCCCATTTGCTCATCTTTTTGTTGCTGAGACTGTATCAGTGATACCTGGCATGTGAAGAGTAACTGTCTGTTGGCTAAAGACCCTGTTCTTTTTTTTTTTTTTTACAAATAGTTTATTGTCAAATTAGTTTCCACATAACACCCAGTGCTCATCCCCACAAGTGCCCTCCTCCATGCCCACCCCTCCTCCCCCATCCACCAGTCCTCAGTTTTTGTCAGCATTCAAGAGTCTCTCATGGTTTGCCTCTCTCCCTTTCCCCCACCATTTCCCCCTTCTTCTCCCCCTTGGTCCTCTGTTAAGCTCCTCCTAATCCTCCTATACGTGCACACATATGATACTTGTCTTTCTCTGCCTGACTTATTTCGCTCAGCATAACACCCTCAAGGTCCATCCATGTTGCTACACATGGCCAGATTTCATTGTTTCTCATTGCCATGTAGTATTCCATGGTATACATAAACCACATCTTCTAGATCCATTCATCTGTTGATGGACACTTAGGCTCTTTCCAGGTTTTAGCTATTGTGGAGAGTGCTGCTATGAACATTGGGGTCCATGTGCTCCTATGCATCAACATTTCTGTATCCCTTGGGTAAATTCCTAGCAGTGCTATTGCTGGGTCATAGGGGAGTTCTATTGTTAGTTTCCTGAGGAACCTCCACACTGTTTTCCAGAGGGGCTGTACCAGTTTACATTCCCACCAACAGTGTAGGAGGGTGCCCATTTCTCCACATCCTCGCCAGCATCTAGAGTTCTCTGATTGGCTCATTTTAGCCACTCTGACTGGCGTGAGGTGGTATCTCAGTGTGGTTTTGATTTGTATTTCCCTGATGAGGAGGGATGCTGAGCATCGTTTCATGTGTCTGTTGGCCATCTGGATGTCCTCTTTGGAGAAGTGTCTGTTCATATCTTCTGCCCATTTCTTCACTGGGTTGTTTGTGTTTCGGGCGTGTAGTTTGGTGAGTTCCTTGTAGATTCTGGATATCAACCCTTTATCTGATATGTCATTTGCAATTATCTTTTCCCATTCCGTTGGTTGCCTATTAATTTTCTGGGTTGTTTCCTTGGCTGTGCAGAAGCTTTTAATCTTGAGGAGGTCCCAACAGTTTATTTTTGCTCTTGATTCCCTTGCTTTTGGGGATGTTAAAGACCCTGTTCTGATAGAAGGCAACTGATACTTGAAGAGAGAAACTGAACCTAATTCCAACTCTGTATTGCAAGGTACAATATGCGTATTTGTGGCTATTCTAGCATCTTGTTATTTTCTTTAGGTCCATGAATTAAAAGAACAAGTCATCACCCGAAATCGACAAAACACTTGGCTTTAACAAATTGTCTACTTCTTAATTGTTCTTCTCTGCTGCAGACAGAGTTGCATTTTTAGTTTGAAACATGAGTGCACATATGGAAGATGTATGTTAGGTAGAAGTAAAGTCCATTTTGCTTTATCTCTTGCATATGAGAAACTGTACATTTAAAGTACAATAGATTAGCAAATGAGGTGGGTGACAAGCAGCTGGCTGGTGAGAATTCCAGTTTGGGGGAGGAAAATGACTAGGCCTGGTGGCTGAGCTTATATCTCCTTTGGAAAAGGGGTTGAATATTTTAGGTTCATCTGCAGGCTTATATTACATATATATATGTATGTATATGTATATATATATATATATATATACATATACATACATATATACATATACATATATACATACATATATATATATAATTTATTTTTTTAATTTTTATAATGTTTATTTACTTTAAGAGAGAAAGAGACAGAGTGCTAGTGAGGGAGGGGCAGAGAGAGAGGAAGACACAGAATCTGAAGCAGGCTCCAGGCTTGGAGCTGTCAGTGCAGAGCCTAATGAGGGGCTCAAACTCATGAACTGTGAGATCATGACCTGAGCTGAAGTCAGATGCCCAACTGACTGAGCCCCCATATATATTACATTTAATAGCATAGCATCCTGGCATGTGCTTGAACCATGCTGAGAGGCTGACAGCCAAAATGAGCTGGATCATGTTCCTGCTTCATTGTATGATTGCAGACTGTGAGCAGAAATGATAGTATTCTAGTCTTTTTGGAAAAGTCTGCATTATACTCCAGAATGTTTCATTGCCAGATACTGCATGGAGTTCAAGTGCAGTTTTTCTCTTCCTACCCAGCTAAAGAACTGGAAGCTGAAACATATTTCCTTCCATTTGCATTGTTAGGATGTTGCTTATTATTACTGTCTTTATGTTGAATGCCTCAGAGTTCACTGGTTTGAGGGTATGTCTGCATTTTTTTTAACTGGTTAGTGGAAGAAAACAGAAGACTGAATGGCATCATATTTATTACGACAGTAACCAATGGGGCAACTAGAGTTAGCATACTTGTAGCTTTTGTAAATTACTCAGTCGTTTGTCAGTAACAGTTTATTACTCCATTTTGATAGGCTGAGGAGTAACAGTGGCTTCATTTCAGCAGATAAATACTGAGAATTTGAATCTTTAGTAACATTAATGACAGCTGGAGGAATTCCCAGCTACACATGTAGCTGGGAAGTGCTTAACTACTCAATTAATCATGAATGGATGGATTCAGTAAAACACAAAATACAATCTGCTTTTGCTGGGGTGACTTTGAAAAATTGAAGGCAAGCATTTCTCACTATGGCATGCAGCTCTGGGCGGCGGGCACAGTGACATGTGTTCTTTTTTAAAGAGCAATGCCAAAAAACTGTTTTGCCCCTTCTCCCTCCTTTTCCTTCCTACCTACCTACAAATATTTATTATACATCTGCCACCTCTGTGTGGCAGGCACAAAGATGAAAAGGATGCAGTACTTGCCTTGAGTAGTTATTGTCAGAAAGGTAAAACAGCTACATATACAGACAATTATAACACAGTGGCTCGATGAAATCGAATTTGCCACGTGGACAGGAGAAAAGGAGCTTCTCAAGTAAGAGTCAACACAACACCCTGTATAAGGGCAAATTGGTATCAGAGCATCCCCCCTCCTTATTCAACAAATATTTTCTAGCGCCTACCATGTGCTACATACTGTGAAGGAAACATATTTGGAAAGCTTGAGAAGTATATTGTGACCAGAGCATGATGGAGCAGAGAGACGAAAGATGAACCAGAGCGTTGGCAGGGGCAATTTAAAATATCATTAAAAATTTTTTTTACTGTTTATTTTTGAAGGATAGAGCACAAGAAGGGAAGGGGCAGAGAGAGAGGGAGACACAGAAGCTGAAGCTCTGAGCTGTCAGCGCGGAGCCTGACACGGGGCTCGAACCCACGAACCATGAGATCATGACCTGAGTGAAGTCAGACACTTAACCAACTGAACCACCCAGGTGCCCCTAAAAATATTATTTTTAATAATGTTGCCCCCGATTTTGTTTCTTTTTGTGAAATAAATCAACAGACATTTTAAAATTTTGTTTTATCTCGATGTTGAGAAAATAAAGAGTAATGGGACAAAGATTTTGAGTTGATTTACTACATGTTTATGCCCAATCTTTGTAATACACAAAGAAACATACTATTGATGACTGTGGTTAATAATACTGTATTGCATATTTGAGAATTGCTAAGAGAGTAGATCTTAAAAGTTCTCATCATGAGAAAAAAATTGTAACTATGTGGTGATGGGTGTTAGCTGGACTTACTGTAGTGATCATTTGCAATATATACAAATATTGGTTAATGTTGTACACCAACGCCAATATAATGTTATATGTCGATTATACCTCAATTTAAAAAATAGAAACAGAATAGATCACAAATTCAGCATTCATGGGCAGAAGTAGGCCAGCCCATGGCACAGAGAAATGCTAATTTTCTCACTTGGAAACTTCCAAATGGCTAGCCAGAATCTGGGCAGACACACTATTAATAATTATTATAACTAGATACAGCAACCAAGGGCTCAAAAGAACTATCTTTATAGAAAATGAAGGAAAGTTTCACTCATCACAAATGGTAGAATAAAACTTGATGAAAATCATGGTAGGTTTTTTTGTTTAATTCTACTCTCACCTCATTCTACAGTTTTTTTGTTTTTTGTTTTTTGTTTTTTTTTTTAATTTTTGGTTTTTTAATGTTTTTTTTTTTTTTAATTTATTTCTAGGAGAGAGAGAGACAGCGTGAGCAGGGGAGGGTCAGAGAGAGAGGGAGACACAGACTCTGAAACAGGCTCCAGGCTCTGAGCTGGCAGTCAGCACAGAGCCCGACGCGGGGCTCGAACCCACGAACCGCGAGATCATGACCTAAGCGAAAGTCGGACGCTTAACCGACTAAGCCACCAGGCGCCCCTCATTCTACAGTTTTTGAGGTGACTTCAAAGAAATATAAAGCCAACCAAAAGTTAGTAAGCAAAGATTAGGGTCATGCAAATAATAAATTAAGAGAAGATATATGTCAAGAGGAAAGTTAGAACTTAACCCTAAGCTTCCTGGTGGCTGAAGCAAAAACCAAAGTAAAATCAATGGAGAAAATATCCAGGACAGGACTTAATGTTTATTAATTCTAGAACACAAGGTTCTAGTATTTGCACAGAACCATTTTTTGTTCAGTCATCTGAAGTGTAAGTTGGTTAACTCAGTCTTGCATGTTTTCTGGGAGCATTTTCATGGAAGAACTTTCCAGGGTGTTCATGGGGACCTTTTGCCACAGAGTTTTTATGGAGGCTTAAATAGGCATCGCATCAGCAGATGAGTGGACTTGTTATCCACCGAGGGCTGCATCCAGTTTATTCTCATGATCATGATTTATTTTCTGGTCAAGTTTAGGTGTCTGCCCATGTGAGCTTCCTTTTTCCTTCATATGCAGCATCTTTACAGTATTTCATGTCAAAGGGTAATTGGGTTCCAATTTTGTAGTGGAGTAATAGAATTTGCAAACAAATAGGGTATCCCGAATTCATTCAGTAAAGCATTAAGATGAGAAAGGCTCATTTCTTGGATTCTTACTCTTGAAATTAAGATAAGCCTCAGCCTCCACCCAGTGAGGCATTTTGCTTGTCATTGTCAACTTTTATGCTTTCTTTGGTTATAAATAACTCCTGGAACAAGTACAAAGCTACATTTCAATAGCAGTGTCCAAAACCCAATCCACATTCCTTTTTAATTCATTGTGATCTTTTGTAGTAGGAAGGATTATTTACTAATTATATAGTGTTGGAGATAGGATTCCCTTGAACCTGTACAGCTTAAATCAAGAACTTTTTCACAAAAATATGAAGTTAATAATGAGGTTTATTGGACTCGTTAGATAAAGGACTCAATATATTTTAAAACTTTCCTACCTCTCCTCCATTTTTTTCTCTCTTATCAGCTCTGATTTTTATTTCTCCTTGTCTCTGCTGAACAGAAGATAGACAAAATGCTGATGGTTTGTTGACGGATTCAATACAGTTAAAAGCAAACTGTGAAAAAGACTGATCTTCAAGTTGAAATGATTAAATTAAATGATGTTTTTCAGCTCCTTTGTCACCTTTAGCCAGCCTCTAAAACAATGCCTGGCACCTGCTAAATGGTCAGTAAATCGTATATATCCCCTGTATCCTGCCCACCCTTTTAATTTTTTTTTTGATGTATATAATATGGTATTTTACCATTTTATTTATTTTTTAAATAGTTTATTGTCAAGTTGGTTTGCATATAACATCCAGTGCTCATGCCCACAAGTGCCCTCCTCCATGCCCATCTCCCCCCTTCCCCCCCATCCCCATCAGTCCTCACTTTGTTCTCAGCATTCAAGAGTCTCTCATGGTTTGCCTCCCTCCCTCTTCCCAACTATTTTTCCCCTTCTTCTCCCCCATGGTCCTTCATTAAGTTCCTCCTTATCCTCCTTTGCGTTTGCAAACATATGGTATTTGTCCTTCTCTGCCTGACTTATTTCGCTCAGCATAACACCCTCAAGGTCCATCCATGTTGCTACACATGGCCAGATTTCATTGTTTCTCATTGCCATGTATCCATTTATCTGTTTATCTGTTTATCTTGATCCATTTATCTGTTGATGGACACTTAGGCTCTTTCCACGTTTTGGCTATTGTTGAGAGTGCTGCTATGAACATTGGGGCACATGTGCTCCTACGCATCAGCACTCCTGGATCCCTTGGGTAAATTCCTAGCAGTGCTATTGCTGCCTGCCCACCCTTTTAATTAATTAATTTATTTTGTCTTTGTTCTTGTGTAATTTTTTGTTGTTGTTACTAATGAAGTGATTGATAAGCATGCCCACACAAAACTGTATTTTTCCTGATCATATTTCTTCTTTTGTAATTATTCATGAAATATTATTTTGCTGTTTCTACTACTATCTGTAGCATTTTATATATTTGATAAATGTTTTAGAGAAGGTACAATAAGAAAGAACATGAAATTTGGAATCAGATGAGTCAGAATTTGCTTCTCTCCTGTTTCACCTTTTAGCTATGCAACTGTAGAAAAGTGTATGAGGATAGCCAAGTATATGTATGTATACATATATATTTGTAGAAAGAGATTTCTCTGCCTGGTGGAAGGCACATCTGAGAGCTAACATCAGAACCACAGCCACGACTCTGTGGACATCTCCATTCTCCCAACCCTCAGTCCTCTCTTCCTAGAAGGATCTCTAAGAAGTACGTCCTAGTTTTCAGATTCCTCTCAGAGAAACAAAGACTTCAAGTGCATTCACTCACTGTTTGTTGACTAAGCCTCAGATGGGTATCGTAAGGAGACAGGCCATTGAACCAGATAGTCCCATGGAGCCAGACCATCTCATCAACCCCCTTGTTTGCATAGATCCCATGAGATGTGAGCACCAGCTCTCACAGAACCAGCTCTTCCTTCAGAAAGAAGCCACTCTAGGGAAGAAGCCCATGGGGAGAAAGAGAACTCTGAAAGGTGTTAAGCCTTCTCAGGGCCCCTGGCCTCCATGTGGTGCCAGGATATCTCCTGGGACTTGGTATGCATCTAGAGCTGAGCCACCATGAAGAACCCAACACCACATGGAAACAGAAGCCAGGCAAACCCATCCTTAGGACCTCATTTAATCTTAATTACTTCCACAAAGTCTCTAAGGCTAAATACAATCACTTTGGGGGTTGGAGCTTTAATATGTGAATTTTGCAGGGACACATACAGTCCATAACAGCAAATTAAAGTGTCTCTCTAACACAAACTCTGTCCACTTATGAAACAGTATACTAAAACATCCTGAAGGCACTGGGTATCAAATAAGATGGTTTTGAAGAGTTGTTGGAATAGAGTAGGCAATACATGGTACCTGTTATTTTTCATACTTTATTTTTTGTACATTTATTGTAAAAATTTTGTATGCTGATGTTTATCATTTAACTTGGTGATTTTAAAAAAAAAAAAATTAAGTCTAAGGGCGCCTAGGTGGCTCAGTTGGTTAAGTACCGACTTTGGCTCAGGTCATAATATCACAGTTCATGCGTTTGAGCCCTGCATTGGGCTGTATGCTGACAGCTCAGAGCCTGGAGTCTGCTTTGGATTATGTCCCTCCCTCTCTTTCTGCCCCTCCCCCACTCATGCACATGTACTCTTGTGAGTGCACCCGCACATGCTCGCTCTCTCTCTCTCTCTCAAAATAAAGAAATAAACCTTTAAAATGATTAAATTATATCAGAGTATCTCTTCCAGTCTCATTTCATCAATAATTTAATCTTTTTTTTTTTTTTAATAATTTGTCTCTTAATTTGTTTTTGTTTCTTTGCTCCCAAAAAGTTTCCAACAAAAAGTGAGTAGCTATTGATTTTCTCTCTGATCACTCTGGGTATATCAATGAGCTAATGGATAGACCTGAAGAAAGGGGAGAGAAAGGCCGCAGGTTTGATGGTCACATCCGTAGTAATAGTTGATTGATTATATGTATTCTGATGTCAATGCAAATGAACTTGCCATCTCTCCAAGTACTTGAAGACCTAATTCCTGGCACTGTAAAGACATCCTTAAGAACAGTTCTCAGAGGAATCTCAGAGATCATCCAAGAGATGTTCTTGCTTGAAATGCAAATCTCAGCTTCACCAGCTAATGGCTGGGTGACTTAAGGCGTGCAGCCTGACCTGTCAGCAAGGCATCAAAAGAACTTTGGAGGGAAATCAAGATAATGTGCTAGAGAGAACATACCATCCTAGTAATTATTAGTTCAATTTAAATGCAAAAGGAAAGAAATTGACTCTACTTTTTTTTTTTTTAAAGCCTGGAGCCTCGAAGATCTGCTTGTCCAGCAGTCCCTACCAGCACCTCTGCTGGGCTTTAGCTCTTAGCAAAGACTTGAGAGTTGGTCACACCAAGGTTCACCACACTCTACCAGCTGTGCAAGCTTGGGCATATTATTGGTGTCTATCTCTAACCGTGTTTACTTCAGGGCAGAAAATGAACTCTGTCTCCTATAGTTGTTATGGTGACTAAATTAGATAACATCTGTATGTTTTATTCTGATTAAAGCCTCATTTCCTGGTTCCAAAGGTTGAACTAAGAATAAGTCCTTTTCCTCTACCTCATGTGCTCTACTCACAATTATCAGATGGGAGTCAAAAAACAAGCCTTACTTTCATCTCCTCCCACCTCTGAACCACTGTGGAGGAAGGGCACTACCCCAGGGGAAGGGTGTGTGCTCTGGCCACTCCCCACTCCAAATGGGTTGGTCCACGCTGATGAGGAGGGCTGGGCACTGTGTAGTCATTATCGAGGCTCCAAAGAGCAGAGGGATAACAAATGTGTAAGGAATACGGTGGCCTAGGGTCCAAGTTCTGCGACATTAAGCTACTGGAGAGGTTGACACAGCTCCGACCTCACGTGGCAAGTGTTCTGCCTGAAGAGAAGGGACCCAGCACACCTCTCAAATACCTTCAGATCTGTCACTGTCTTATAATAGAATTTGTACGTAAGTGTAAACCAATCCACGAAGTTACATCATCTTGTTTTGGCTTAAGACCTACAGGCTTCTCAAACGGAGTTCGCAATCAAAGAGAAAAAAACTCCTACCAATCTAGCCTTTGCTGGGGCTTTACACAGGAATAATTCTTTTCCAAAGACCACAGTTAATAAAAGTGCTTCACCTTAATCATAGTATCTATATGTGGACGTAGTGAGTGCTAGCAAATGATACTGGCTACTATTGTTATACTAGCAAATGTTATTGGTTACTATTGTAATACTACAATATTTAATGTTGCCTATCAAAATTACCATTTAAGGGTAATGCACTCTTTAATTCGGTAAGTGGTCTTGAGCTCCTCTGAGGTACAAGGCTTTGTGCTGGGCAACTCTGAGGACAACGAAAGCTGGTAAGACGTGGTCTCCACCTGAAATGAAGTACTGCTTCCCTGTGGCTTCGGGAAGCATTCTGCCAATTTTTTTTTTTTATTTTTGTTTATTTCTAGGAGAGAGAGAGAGACAGCGTGAGCAGGGGAGGGTCAGAGAGAGAGGGAGTCACAGACTGAAACAGGCTCCAGGCTCTGAGCTGGCAGTCAGCACAGAGCCGGACGCAGGGCTCGAACCCACAAACTGCGATATCATGACCTAAGCGAAAGTCGGACGCTTAACCGGCTAAGCCACCCAGGCGCCCCGGAAGCATTCTGCCTCTTGATGACACACCCAGATCCCTAAGTGGTCAACACACATTCACTCAATGAGAAATTTAATGAATGAAAATATTTCCAGAGACTCAAAGGTAATTTTTCATCAATTTCTGAGCCTACAGAAATAATATACAGGAGAGGTTTAAGTCCTTTCCATACTTTTTTCTTCTCTTCTAAACCAACCTATATTATCCCTCCCTTTATATGCCAGAAGGAAAGGTCTTCTTTTTTTTTTTTTTTAAGTTGTGATTCCTGGAGCTTTTAGGAGAAACATATTTACTATCATAACTCTAATATGATTTTCAAAAATAGACCACAGTATAAATAGTATTTTGTGTGCTACTTTGCACACCACTCTGGGGCAACATGAGGAGGCCCTTCTCAGTCAGTCACTTCCAGAAGGGCCACAGAAGAAACTAATAGTTTGACAAGAAACTATTAGTTGCCTCATCGGTATGCAGATCTGTATCCACCAGCAACATATCCAGGATTTCCTGAGCAAATACTGCCATTGCCTTTGTAACATCTCAGCTGCGACTAGATTAGCACTGCTCTAGCTGCCGCCCTTGAATGAAGACCTTGTGCGGCAGTGACTGCTTACAGGTGCCAGCACTGGGATCAGTCAGGTGAAGCTGCCAAGGCACTCACGTGTGGCTTGGTCAGAAGCTCTCGCTAAGTTTTGACCAGGCAGGACTGGTTCCTGGGGCGGCTGCTCAGTGTCCCATGATGTTGTTCTGTGGCCTGTACCGTGGTAAAGTGTGATTGCTGGAGGCCACCTTCCCAGAAGGTGATCACTTCCGCTTTCCCAAAAAGACAACGAACCCCGTAATCTCACCATCCCCACCTTTAGGATACAGTTTCTTATTGGATGCCAAACAAACAAAAAAACAAAAGCCCTGATCATGACCTTTTCAAGTTACGTTACCCTTCAGTCTCACAGACGGGATTTGATCTACTACTAAATTGTGTTCATCAATGCAACACTCCTTACATACGTATACAATATTAGGTGCTAATTATCAAACAGTTTTTGCCCATACCTTTATGGAAGTAATCTTTATCTTTTGATCTTCCCCAGTGTCTTCAGGAGAACCATATGAAATTGCAGTTGTTAGAGTCGCCCAGTATAAAAAGTATCTGCCGCCCTGCTTCCCACAATCACCAGTGATTAATTCACAAATCTGCTCTCAGCCCACATTTCAATTCTCCTTTCCCACAGCACCTAAAAGGCTTTGGCTTTTACAGATTTCCCATCCATCTCCATCTGGGCCTTTTTGTCACTTCCCTCTTTGTACTTGTGAGGTCAGTTGACATTCCTCTGTTTTTTTGAACCTCCGTTAATGGGTCTTCTCCGCCAGCAGTGAAAGAAATAGCAATCTGAAATTAGGCAATTACAGCAATTGTCAAGCTAGTCAGCATAGCAAGGAAGGCGAGGTTGGTTAAGTTTTCTAAATGAATATTACTTCCTTTTAAATAAATTATGTAAAACAGTTATATTAGAACCCATTAATTTGGATTCCACTAATAAAATCATTCAGACAAAGCTGGCACTTTATTTTTAAGTATGTATTTATATATAATTATAATTTAATTATAAGAAATAGTCTGTAAATATGTAGTGTCAACACAATTGGAGGAGTTATCATTTAAGAGAAAAAGAAAGTGCTCAAAGGTATTTTAAAATTTCCTACCAGTAGCTAAAATGCAGCATCAAAATCCTGTCATTATAGCAGACGCTCAAAGAAATCCACCAACCAAAACCATAATAATCTAGAGATATTGTGTGGAGTTAGCAAACATGTCTTTTGAAAAGTAGCCTTCAGTTCACTTTCTATGACTCAGATTCCCATTTCTTTACCTACATCTGTCATTCTAAATAGTGAATTTTAGTATATGATCAGTATTAAAATACTACAGAATGTTGTTTTGGTTTACTGAAGGCAACTAAAATGTTGGACATAAGTTTTTGCATCTGATTTTGTGGCGGAAAAAATTTTTAAAAGATTGTACCCACACTCCTGCCCCTTGCACAGTGCCCTGTGATCGTGGCACGGAGGAAGTTTCTTATTGCCTCTCTAGAGCTTCAGATGCGTCATATGTAAAATGGGGATAATCATCACCTACTTCATAAGGTTGATGGGATAATATAAAGTCCATAGTTAGTCACTCACATTGATGCCAGCAGGTTGGGTCCAAGGACCCAGAAAGGGGGCCCCACTGGACTAGCCAAGAAGGCCTTTGGCATTACGCAAGATGGAAATTAAATGTGAGCCAGCAGGAAGTGAAAACAGAGTTTACTGAAGATATATATGGACAGAGCATCTGGGAGACTCAGAAAGGAAAAGAGCATGAGTTTCATCTTTGCTTAGAGTCTAGGTTTTTATTCATGGTTGTGGTCTGGTACTCATGTCCTCTTAGGCATCCAGGAACTGGTCAGAGCAAGGACAGGTGTCCTTCATAAGTTGCTCATTCCCAGAAGTCAGGTGTTTGGAGTCAGTGGTCTTGGAGAACATTTATGACGACCCCACCCAGTCACTCCTTAGAGTGCTGAAAGACTCCAAAGATACCATTATCTCATTGTCCCTTACAAGGGAGACATATGCTATTTGCATTTACAAGGCCTATGTAGAGTGGGGTGGGCATGCAGGCCCTAACAAGAATAGAAGCTGGAAAAGGAGTGAAGAAAAAAAAAAGGGTGGGGGGATCATCCAGTTTCTCTGTTTCAGCATAATGATTGAGTAACCATTTGTCCTGTTGCTTTGCTGCCCTTGACTGCTCTTTGAAGCCCCAAAATGAAGCTTGGATTTCTGTCAAGTAGAAGTGGGCTGCAGAGCTGCCTTATCCTTTCAACCTACCTCCTAATTACAAGAAATGGCAGAAGGTACCTTAAAGCAAAGTTAAATTGTCATCTCTAAGATACAGTTTCAAAAGTTCCTTGTTCAGCCAAAGTGCTGGGAATGGCCATAGGGCATTGAAAACCACAATCCTTAAAAGAAAAAAAAAAGTCTTGGGGCTTAGTCGGTTAAGTGCCCAACTTTGGCTCAGGTCATGATCTCGTGGTTCGTGGGTTTGAGCCCCGCTTCAGGCTCTGTGCTGACAGCTCAGAGCCTGGAGCCTCCTTCAGATGCTGTGTCTTTCTCTCTCTGCTCCTTCCCTGCTCATGCTCTGTCTGTCTGTCTCTCAAAAATGAATAAACATTAAAAAAAATTTTTTTTAAAAAAGTCTTGGGACACTTGGATGGCTCAGTCATTTAAGTATCTAACTCTTGGTTTCAGCTGAGGTCATGATCTCACAGTTAATGAGTTTAAGCCCCACATCAGGCTCTGTGCTGACAGTGCAGAGCCTGCTTGGGATTCTGTCTCCTGCTCTCTCTGCCTTGTCCCTGCCTGCTCTCTACCTATGTTTCAAAATAAATAAAATTAAACTAAAAAACAAATCAATCTCATGGTTTTGGGGTGATTGCTAACAATTAACATCACACCCAGTAAGCATAAACTTTGATCAATTAATCAACCATCTTAGAACTTAAAATCATGGAATAAAGAATAGATAGATTTTGATGAGAGCAAGAGTGTCTTTCTTTCAACAGAACTCGGTCTCTGCTGTGTGCCAGACACTGACAAGGCCTGTGTACTTGGGGATGCAGCCTGGATCCTGGTCTCCAAGGGTGAAAGGGTGTAAAGGAGAAGAAAGCTTCTGTAACAAAGTGTGAGGGGTTGTAAACATAAGGGACGCCTAAGAGACCTTTTTGCCTAGGGCAGCCTTGTGAGTGGGCTATTTTCCCTTTTACCCTGGGAAATCTGGGACAGTAATCCAGAAAGGGTTTGTTCTTCTGCAGTGTGGAAAAATGCATTGTCCCAGTCATCACAAGCTCGTTGGAGAGAAACAAGCGCAAACCAAATCTTCTGGGAGTGATAGGTTTCTCTGGACATTCCACCATCAGTCCACACAGTGCAACTATTCACATACCAACTTTACACCAAGTTGAACATTCACTTATCTGATCTGGAAGCGAAACTGACACGTGGAATGTCTGCGTCTGCACAGCTTGTGAGAAGAAAGGGAGATGATTCATTTTTAGAAGTACCAAATAAAAGCTGTGCTAATGAACAGTAGGTTTACAACCTATTGGAAAATGCATGAACCACCTCCCTGCCCCGCCCTTCCACAATGGAGCCCCATACCCTGACACTTCACTTCCCGGTTCTTACCCTCTCCATTTTGCGGGCTTTGCAATGAGCATGCGCCAAAGAACTAAAGTCTCTGCATCCCCTCAAGGAATGTACATTTGTTCCAGTCAGATTACATTTTGCCTTACATGGGCATAGGCGACACCAGGTAAGGCTGTAACCTCTGTAGTACTCAGCCAATGAAGAATCAGGGGAGGGGCTTGCGTACTAAGAAATAAATTGCCTGCTGTAACTTCCCTGAATGTGCCTGTCCACCAGACATCTGTTCTTGCAAGAACATTGATTAAAGCCTTGCTTCATTGTGCTCCATTCCTTCCTTTGATTGGGTTGGTGGGCTTATTTCTCACACAGCTCAACATGGTAGCCACCGGCTACATGTGGGTATTTAAATATAAATTATTTGAAATAAAATTAATTTTTTTTGAAAACCACAATTCTTAAAAGTGAAAAATTTTATTTTCATTTTAAAAATAAAATGAAAAATTTAGTTTGTTGGTGTCACTAGTCACATTTCAAATGCTTCATAACCACCTATGACCAGCTGCTACCATATTGGATTGCACCCATCCAGAGAACATCCATCATTGCAGAAAGTTCTCTTAGCATCATGGGTTTAGTATATGCCATTGTTGTGCTTGTTCACTATGTTGTGCTATCATCTCTTATTAATTCTCCAACATAACCCTGCAGGGTTTCCTTTCCATTTTGCACCAGGAAAGAATCTCAGAAGGTTAAGCTGTTCTCCTCTCACACAGTGGCCACTACAAAACCTGACCAGAGGTTCAGTAAACAAAGAGCTGAGCTATCAAGTGAGAGGCCCAAGACTGTCTGACCCAAAGGCCGAGAAGTTCCAGCAAGAACAGAATTCTGTTCCACTATTAGTGCATTTTATATCAAACATTAGTGAACTCTCCCTTCGTACTCTAGTTTAATGACCTAATAGTAAAATACTCATAAGCTATAAATAATAAAATAATAAAATACAAATACCAAAGTTACATATAAAGAAGGAAAGTATATTTCAGTTTTAAAAGGACAAGGTAAGGGGAGCCTGGGTGGCTCAGTTGGTTAAGCGTTTGCATCTTGACTTCAGCTCAGGTCGTGATCTCACAGTTAGTGAGATTGAGCCTGGCGTCAGTCTCTGTGTTGACAGCATGTAGCCTGCTTGGAATTCTCTCTCTCTCCTTCTCTCTATCTCTCTCCTGCATGTGTGCAAGTGCACATTCACTCAATCTCTCTTAAAATAAACATTTAAAAATTAATAATAAAAGGACATGGTAAGTAAGTGGATGCTTAGATGGCATAGGTCTCTTTAGAGGTGTTGGAAATACTCTAATACTAGATTGTGGTCTAAATTGTGTTCTGTA
Source organism: Proteles cristata cristata (assembly GCA_017311185.1). Taxonomy (NCBI): domain Eukaryota; kingdom Metazoa; phylum Chordata; class Mammalia; order Carnivora; family Hyaenidae; genus Proteles; species Proteles cristata. Next base: position 353,311 of record JAESUZ010000523.1, on the reverse strand, counting down.
AGTTCATTAAAAATCATTGAATTGTACATTTAAAATTAAAATGTATGAATTTAATGGTAGATAAACTATGCCTTAGAAATGCTGTTTTTGTTTTTGAAGAACAAGATGTAAACCCTAAAACTCTAGGACGGCCCAAAATTTAATGTTGAAAGCCACCCAGACTTTTAGTGAGTTGAAGATGAGTTGGTTGCATTTCCTAAATTTCCCTATTGATGGTAAAAGAGGTGATACTCCATCTCAAACCAAACACTGGGAAATTCTGCCAGGTGTCTATTATTATCCTCATCTCACAGGGGAGGAAACTGAGAGTCAGAAAGTTAAAGCAAATTGCCCACGATCCACAGCCAGCAAGATCTGACAAGGGTGTCAAATGCAACACCAGCTGGGCCGCCAGCATGTGGCAGCTCTCTCCCCTAAATCGTACCCTTGCTCTGGGAATGAAAAGAAGCCCTTCCATTACTTGACTTGAGATCACTTTCCTTCTTCCAGGACAACAGTAAACCGATTTTCCAATGTTTCTATCAGTGTTTTGTATTGTGTACTCAAGAAGATTGTGAAAGACATGAATCTATTTTCAATATTGAATAAAAGTAGCAGGGGGGAGACGCCAAGCCTTTGGTTAATGGAAAGATAATGCGTTTCTTTTGATGTTCGCTAGGATGCTTTTAAAATTACAGATATACAAATGCATGTATACCTGTATACACATGTATACATATGATATTTATAAAGAGATTTGCATTTCCATTTTTTGGAATGCATTTTTTCCTGATTTTACTTGGTTCATCGGAGACTCCAGGGATGTGACTTGCAGTGGTGTCTGCTTAGGAACTTTTGAGGCCTCTGTCATGCCTCTTGCACAGGCTCATCTCACTTAGTAAGCTGGGTAGCTTGCTCTTTGCCTATTTTATGAAATGGAATTCTGGAAAGTGAAAAGGTGATGGGGCAGCATTTTCCAGCATTTGCCAGACCTAGTAACCTTTATGTCTTCACTTAAATCCTCTTAGCATTTAGCATTGTTCTCTTCCTGCCAGGTCCCTATGCCTGATCACAAATGTTTAACCAGCTCTCTGGCAGTCACCCTCCAACCCTCAGTTGTACCAAGCTTCCTGTAGCCCCTTCCCTTCCAGATCCTTCCTCTGGTCTGGCCCAGGCACTCCCCTCTTGCCTCTCCGTGGCTCTATTGTTCTTCTGTCTGAGTCTTTATAGATAACGCAGATCCTTTTCGTTTTTTTTTCCTTCCTTTCTCCTGGGATATGTCTATCCTTTCTTTCACCCAGCTGAAACAAGACAAAACTAATAATAAAAACAAGAAACCAATTCTGTGCCAAGCTGGCAGAAAACATCCATGGGACAAATTTGGGCTCTTGACGTTGGACTTCTGTTTTCCCTAGGATCCTGAGAGACAGCAACAATGATTTCTATATTCAGAAAATGTAGCCGGCATTGAAAGAAAAGAAAGAAAAAGAAAAAGCAAAGTAAATGCTGAAATGACCGAATACTGAAATTGTGCAAATGGATACCCTAGTGCTTTATCTTTCCTTCAACCAATATTCTTAGAAATAGGGAAGTAAACAGAAGTTTCTGCTTTTACACATTTGGCAATAGTAGAACTTAAGTAATTTTGAAATTTTCACAGCCTTGTTCACATTTCAAGATAAAGTTCATTTGCAGGAATCCTTGAGTTGCTTTTTGGGTGCTCAGAGATGATGGAACACCAGGATTTGAATAGTCGTTAAGGTTGTTTCAGGAATTAGCCATCTCCTTGTGTCAACAGCAGATTGTGTATTTTGGTCGTTTGCCTTACTGTGCCATCAGGCAGCCGGTTTGCTTGTGACCTGTGGTCATTATTAGCCTCCCAGCACATGTTTTCAAAACAAGGCAAGTGCTTCCTTCCTGACTTCCTGCATCATAATTATGTTATGATCCAGACATCTTCATGTAGCCAGCCCAGTATCTTAAAAAGATCTAGTGCACACATCACACTGCAGCAAATCATTACCTAGAACTAACTCAAGACCGTTCTCATATATGTTTTAGAAATGTTTTCTTTCTCTCTTAACTCTGGATTTTATGCATCTGGACAAAAGATGTGTTCCAAGAGAACTTGTTTAAAGATTTCAAGGTAGGTTTTTTTTTTTTCCAGTAATGAGGAATCTGTAGAATAGTCAGTCACCCTGTATTTATCCATTTTGTAGGTCCAGATTTTTCCCCAGTAGATTTGCACAGAAGAATTTGGTTATAATATGGTTAACAAATCCATTTCCTCCATAAAGGGCACTTTCTTTTTTTTTTTTAAGTTAACTTATTGTCAAATTGGTTTCCATACAATACCCAGTGCTCATCTCAACAAGCATAAAGGGCACTTTCAAAAGTGCATGGATTTGGGGACATTGTAGTTACCAAACTTAAAGTGTAATCATTTTGCAGTTACATAAGTATATCAAATTTAAAAAATTGTATGCCTTAAACTTACAGAATGCTGCATGTCAATTATATTTCAACAAAGCTGGGGAAAAACTGTAGTGTTTTCTTAGCAACAAATACAATAAGAAAAATGGATGCATTTCAAGATGGGCTATTATGAATATATATTACAAGTGAGTTGAAAGAATGATTAAAATCTGTTAACTTTTAATCAATGTAGAGCTGTCAGGACCGGGAAATAGGAATGAGAATGGCCATTTATTATGTGCTAACCACGTGCCAGATCCTAGAGTAAATATTTTAATATCCAATGCAGCTCAGTGTATGTAGGGTTTGAAACTGCTGGTTTGAAGACTGAATACCCAAGTTTGAATCATGGCTTCTACACTGCTACAAGGATTCAGAGAGATAAGCAGCTAGCTCTGTGTGGCTATGATGGTGAGAGTTAAGTAAACATTAGCTGTTATTATGTCTTATTCCATTTAATTCTTTGAAGTAAGCAGTGTCCCCATTGTGCGTATGCAGAGACTGAGTCTGGAGTGGCCGAAGTTGATTGCATCAGGTTTTCAAAAGTAAGTTGCAGAGGCAGAATTTAGAACCAGAATGTCTCTTGGGCATTCTGATAGAACCTCTAACCAGGAAATACTGTTCTAGACTACCAGGAAAATCTGTGCTAATGCTAACATTTCTAAGTTTAGAAAAACTTTCATTTTTTTTTTATTTTTTTAATGTTTTATTTATTTCTAGGAGAGAGAGAGAGAGAGAGAGACAGCGTGATCAAGAGAGGGTCAGAGAGAGAAGGAGTCACAGACTCTGAAACAGGCTCCAGGCTCTGAGCTGGCAGTCAGCACAGAGCCTGACGCGGGGCTCGAACCCACGAACCGCGAGATCATGACCTAAGCGAAAGTCAGACGCTTAACCGACTAAGCCACCCAGGCGCCCCTAGAAAAACTTTCAAAGGATCCATTTCAGCGGTCAGCCATTCTTAGAGTTCTTTTTTTGCGGTGGATAGCAAATTCACAGCTATATGGATTAGGCTGTGCTTCTCAAAATCTGTGCATGATTTATGAAAAATGCCAAATACACCATTTCCATCAATACCTCTGCTGTGTAAATGCCATCATCTATGCAAATATCAGCTGGTAATGCTAGCTTAAGGAAATTGTAAGGGTGATGTTCTGTTAGCAATCAGAGGCAAACTTAAAGGGGTTTTTTGGTTTTTAACTTTTAACTAGCTGCCGTAGTTTTCCGCTCTTACAGCATGAGTACTGAGTGATGTTAGGCACCCCTAGTACCTTGTCACTTCTCTCGAATGGATTTCAGGGTTGCTCAAATAGCCCTTCTAGGTGTGAGCTTCAGTTGAGGACATCCTTGTCCTTTCATCCTTGAAGTTCATGGCTTGGTGGCCATAGTGACCAAGTATGGCTGCTATAGGACAATGACTGAAATTTTAATATCCGATGGTGTGGATACTGGAACTCATGTAGTAATCCAGGCTTTTGGTTTCCTGTATTGCAGTCTTAGATAAATCTATCTTCCGTAGCCCAAGATACAGGTAGAATTTAGCTTTCTTCATGGGCTGAGTCTCTTTTTCCTTTAGATGTGTATATAAAAGAGAGAATGGAATGAAACTGCAGGTCTACAAATTAATGTGAGCTTAATATAAACCAAGCGTAAAACAAGAAGAATTGGGACCCAATATCACATAATTTTCATTGCAGTTCACTTCCTAGCGCTTAATCTAGTCAAAATATTTTCCTTCACAACATTCCTACTTTCCAAATTACTCAACTGCTTCTCTGTATTCTGCCGTCTAAATGTATACTCGCAACAGAGGCACCGAGTGTGTGCATCAAACCCCATGCCAGCGAAAAGAACTCACTCCAGGATGCTGTTACGATGTGACAGTTTTAGAAGCACCACATCACCTCATTTAAACCACTGTGGGTTTTCCTTCCCAGGGTTCAGCGGATTCCTACACGAGCAGGCCGTCTGACTCCGATGTCTCTTTGGAAGAGGATCGGGAAGCGATTCGGCAAGAGAGAGAGCAGCAAGCCGCTATCCAGCTTGAGAGAGCAAAGGTGACTTTCTTGCCCCTCTTTGGTTCCAAAGTGGCATGTTGGCTCAGCAGGTATCAGCCGCTCTTCCCCTGCCTCAAATTCCTCTGGAACAATCTGTTTAGGATCACCCTAATAAGGCACCAGATTTCAAGGCTCCCTGATCCATTCATCCCCTTAGAGAGGCTAGTAACTTTCCCAGGGGGCCATTTCCTGAGGCACTGACCCTTCACCCTTTGGGGGTGAATTATTGGCTATATTCCAACTTCACAGCTGTGGCTAATACTAAGCTTGCCACTCCCAATGTTGGTTGAGAGCCTCCTAATGTATAGGTTCTCTATCCTGACCCCTCATTGTCCATGACCTCAGCCTTCATTACAGGCTACACGTGCCCTATTCTATGGATCTCCCTGTTGGTCTCTCTACCGCTTGCCTCTTGGTTTCAGTTTCCTATCTCAAGTTCAGGGTGAAGTTCAGAGCTTTGAACAACTATTAGTATTTCAACAAAGATGTGCAGTAAAAGGCATTGCTAAAATAGAACTTCGGCTATTATACAAAGGGACGACCCCCTACCTCCGCCAGCCTCCATCCCCAACTCTGTACCCATAAGAGGTAGCAAGAGCAGTTTGCATTTTTGAATCTTAGAATTGGAAGAGTCACTAGGGACCTCCTATTCTATGTCTTTCAGACTTTTTGTTTTTGTTTTTTTTAGCATAGATTCCTTTTGTCCGATGAGGTTTTATGCATAATAGCAAAATATAAGACAGGGGTCACGGCCAGCTTCTCTTCCTTGCCTTCTGTGACAGACCCCTTAAAGCATATTGGTCCAATCTTTCTAACTTTTAGAAGAAAAACTGAAACTCAAATAATATGAATTCCTTCCTTTCTCTGTTTTTACAATAAAATCTTTATAAGAGCAGTAAGAGAGAATGATGCCAGGAATGAGGCATCGCCATTTGCTGCAACACCCGTGCTGTCTGTCCTCAGTTGGCCAAAGGGGGTTTGAGGCGGTGCCTGTGAAGGGGCGTCAGTAAGACCCTAGCTGGGGTCTCACCTCAGCTGTTGCTCCCCACTCACGTTCTCAGCACACAAACAAATGAGCCACGAACAAGGTAGCCTCAGATTGCAGGAACCTTGTGTTCACATTTGTGGCTAATTTTTGTTTTAGTTTTCTTTCAGGGTGTTTTTGTGGTCACCCAAATGGCAGCCACAGCGCCGTTAGCTTGGGCTCTTGGTTTGCATAGCCTCTGCAAGGCTGCACCGGCCCAAGCACTTTGCTGAGGAAGAATTTGTCTCAAAAGAGTTTCAGACCCAGCTTTTGTAACCTAAGGAGAAGATGAGGTTCGGCCTTCCTGTCTACCCTGACTGGCCTTTTCTTTCTTCCTGGCAGGACAAGGTGTTCTACTGAGTGGGATCTCACAGGTTTTCAGAAATCTGAGGCAATTTCAAAAATATTTATTTTACTCCTACCACCACCTTTTAATGGAAGACCTAGCACATGTTTCCTGTATCCCAAGGGACATCTGTTATCCTCTAAAATAAAAAACATAAGTTTTAGGACTAAAGGAAAGAGCAGAGAGCCTCTTCCCATCTTTCCATCTGTCCGCAATACTTAGGGTAGGATTCTTTCATTAGGATGTTGGAAAGTACCACGGATAGGGGAAATGGTTGGGCTGATCTGGTTGAATCACGTTTAGAGTCATCGCTCCAAATTTCCCTGTGCTGCCAGGGAACCCACTGGAGACACCTGTTTGGAAAGAGCCTGGTACTGCCACTTATTATACTTTTCAATATGAAAAATCTTGCTCTGTCTTCCTCCCCTCTCCCTATGCCATGGCTCTGCCCACAGTCCAAGCCTGTAGCATTTGCTGTGAAGACGAACGTGAGCTACTGTGGCGCCTTGGATGAGGATGTGCCTGTTCCGAGCACGGCCATCTCCTTTGATGCCAAGGACTTTCTCCACATTAAAGAGGTAAATGTAGGATTCTCTGCATCTGCTGGAAGGCGAGAGCTTGAATCAGCTCTGAGCCAAACTAGAGAGGAGCCCTGAGGAACTGCCAGTGTGTTACCTCATTTAATTTGCTGGGCTTTTCAAATCCATTCATTCTCACTGAGTTTTAGAAGACTGAGATCATTGTTTGCATTATCACACCTTGAATATATTGGATCACTGTCATCATAGAATGGATTTAGGACACACCTGTGGTCCCCTAGTCACCTTTTAATCACCTTGTATGACTGCAGAGTCACAGATCTATAGATCCAACTTAGGGAAACAGGAGTTGGGTGGCATGGCACCCTACTCATGAGGCACCATTTACAACGGATATTGTAATTATAAACATCTGTGCTGTAATCCTGTGGACCTTGACCTTGGAACTGACAGTAGAGAATATAAACCTAAGAAGAGGGCAGAGGACTTTGGGAAACAGGAAGCTTAAAGGATTGAGCAGTACGAGGAGGACTTCAGAACTTGCACCTTGAAAAGGAGACTAATTACATCAAAAACTTCCATTTAGTCAACCTAAATTGAAATCCTACTTCATCTCAGACATTGTACTGGGTATTGGGAGATTGGAGATGAAGGCCCGCTGTCCCCACTGCCAGGGAGCTCTGAATCTGGGTGGAAAAGACTGACAGGCGCCTAGTTTCTGCCAAGGATGACAAATTCTATAATAGTAAAACTGAATGGGTGTTGAGGGAGCCTGAAGAAGGAGCAGGAGGGACCACCTGGCTGGGGAGGAGGAGGATCACAGGGCCAGAGAGCTCTATAGAAGTGGTGAAGCTTGAGGAAGTTCGGGCTGAGTGGGATGGGGCGGCATCAGGTGGAAGGGACAGCCAGGAGCATTGCAGCGTGGCTGGAGGGTGGTAAGTAGGGAGTGGTGCAGGGGGTTGGCCAGGTCTCAGAGGCAGGAGCCTAATAAGAAAGGACCTCTTTGGCCCTGACAAGAAGCCTAGACTGTATCACCAAGCAGTGGGCTGGAGAGGAATTTCAAATAATGGACAGTTACAATCAGCCTTGTATCTTAACATAATAACTCTGATGGTCAAGGGAGTGTGGTAGAGGGTAAACTGAGGTTGCAGCAGAGAGGCTGGAGAGAGGGAGCAGCTTGGAGGGAGAATGATGAGGCAGACAGACAGGATTGGGAGACTTCATATGGGGAGGGGATATCAGAGAAAGTGAAATAGAAAGGAATGATGGACAAAGGCCCATTTTACAGCTTGCCAGAAAGGGTAGAGGTCAGAAGCCTGTTGCAAGGGTGGATGCGAGGCTCAAACTCATGAACGGTGAGATCATGACCTGAGCCGAAGTTGGATGCTTAACAGACTGAGCCATCCAGGTGTTCCACCACTGAAGACTTTAACAGCAGAAGAATGAGATGATTTTTTTATTTTTTAAGCTATTCTGATTGTTATAGACCATGGATTGGGGTGGGATAAGTATGGAATCGGGGAGACCATTAGAACCATTCTCAGTGAGAGATCATGGAATTGAGCGAGCATTACAACAGTGAGATGGAAAGAAGTAGACAGATTTGAGATCTGTTGCGGACGTTCAGTGAAGAGTGCTCGTGATGAGTCAGATGTAGAAACTAAGATTGAGGGGCGCCTGGGTGGCTCAGTCAGTTAAGCATCCGACTTCAGTTCAGGTCATGATCTCACGGTTTGTGGGTTCAAGCCCCACATCGGGCTCTGTGCTGACAGCCAGCTCAGACTTTGGAGCCTGTTTCAGATACTGTATCTCCCTCTCTCTCTGACCCTTCCCTGCTCATGCTATTTCTCTCTCTCTCTCTCTCAGAAATAAAACATTAAAAAAATTTTTTTTAAAAACTAAGACTGAGGGAGAAATCCAGCATGATCAAGGAAATCAAGGTTTATGAATTGAGCAATCAGGATGGAGATGACAAAGGTGGGGAGAGAACAGATGGAGAGTGGACATCTCAATGGAGTTATCAAATAGAAGTAGATATAAGAATCTGGATCTCTGGGGAAAAGAGTTGGGCCAAAAATATAAATTTATATCATTAGTTTATGTGTAGTAATGATCAAAGTCACCTAAGAGAGAGTAGAGGAAGAAGAGAAGGCAGCTGGGCATCAAACCCAAAGGAATTCCATCCTGCAGAGGTGAACTATGTGAAATCACTCAACAAACAAGGAAACTGAAAAGGAGAAGCCTGAGATATAGGATGAAAACTAGGACAGAGCAATACATAGACATCAAGAGAGGAGTGTGGACAAAGGAGGAAGAAGTCAGCTGTGGTGAATGGTGTGACATGTCGCCTAAGATGAGGTGTGAGGAATGGACGTTGGATTGGCAACATGGTGGTCAGTGGCATGGAAGTCACTGGGACCATGGTCTGGAAGCCAAATGAAAGGGGATGAAGAGGGAAGGGGGTTAGGAAATATGTTTAGTAAGCATAGATCATGCTTTCAAGGAAGCTGACACAGACCAGGTAGTAGACTGAGGAGGATATGAAGTCAAAAGAGGTTTTCTTTGAAAGAGAAGCTCTTGGAGCACTTGCACAGGCTGATATTAACAGACAGAGAGGGAAAGGTTGATGGGAAAGAGAAATAATCAATGGAGTAAGGTTTTGGGGTAGGTAATAAGGGTGTGATCCAGACCCTGAATGAGGTGTGGGGGGGAGATTTTTGACAGCAAGGGGACCACTTTCTTATTTTAACATCCAGGGAAAGGATGGGTGAAGGCACAGACAGTTCAGAGCCTTGGTAACAGGAAGCTCGGGTAGCACTGACTTGATGGCTTCTGCATTCTCAAGGTGTGTACGGTGAGGATATCCACATTTGCCAAGTAGACTAGGGACTCTCAGCTTGAAACATGTGCCCCAGCATCTCAATAGTTAAGTCGATTGTCTCACCATTTCCATCAAAACTGACCAAACCATGTTCATTAGTCACTAACACTCATTGTTTCCAAGGAGAAGCAGAACGTTAAAAGGTAAGAGAAGTTCTAGGAGCATCTGAGTGGCTCAGTACGTTAAGCGTCTGACTGTAGCTCAGGGTGTGATCTCATGGTTCATGAGTTTGAGCCCCACACTGGGTTCTGTGCTGACAGCTCAGAGCCTGGAGCCTGCTTTTGATTCTGTGTCTCCCTCTCTCTCTGCCCTTTCCCTGATTATGTGCTTTCTCTCTAAATAAATAAACATTTTAAAAATTTTTTAAAAAGAGAAGTTCTCACATATTTTATCCATACCCACTCACACCTTCATTCCAGTCTTGCTGTATTTTATTGCTTTCCTCCATTCCATCAATATTCTCTGTTTGTGCTGTTGGTTGCTTTTTTGATCTACAGGTCCCTTGATCAGTGACTTTCTTTTCACACCGGCAGGTGGATGAATGGTATTGAGCTGGTAATCCTATGTGGATTAGAGCCCCTTGTTTTCAGACCTTATTATAACAGATAAGAAAACATCTTAGAAAGAGAAAGTGCTAATCATGTTAGGGAGATGAAAATGAGGACTGGAGCAACACTAAGGTGACCTTCCCAGAACACTGGCACACGCTCCTGGAACATCAGCATTTGCACACATTTCTGTAATCAGGTTGCAGCCTCCTTTCTCATCTCTCATCTAAAAGGCCATCTCATGTACTGTTTTAAACATTTTTTTCAGTAATGAGAAGCTTAACCAGAGAGAAAAGCTACAGTTCTGCTTATCACATATACCAAATGACAAATGTGTTAAGCTCCTGAACGTACTTAGCAACTTCCCACAGGGTAACTCAAAGAACTTTTCATTTACGTTGAGCCCGGTTGTCACCGAACTTTCGCTGTTTCCTAGCACTAGGCTGAAACAGGTTGGGAAGCTGCCATTAACCATTTAAGGAAGCCCCTCAAGGTCACTTGGGTGCCATTTAATAAATTAGTGTTTGAGTGGGCTAACTTAAAGTTTAGGAAGTAACTTAATCCCTAGGACACTCTGACTCATCGTCTGCTTTGTCCCCACAATAAAATCTGAACTCGAGACCTGTGCACCAAGGCTTTTAAAAGGGCTCTCTTGCCTTTTGTTAATCCAAAATAAACAGGCCTTTTATTTCAGGCCTGTTTTTCTGAAATAAAAGATGGGAAGACGGAAAAACCATGACTTAGATTGTTCAAGACTTCATATTAGGTCAACTCACATTTCTTCAGTGCAGCTTCATACTACATGCCATGCATGGCTTGTGTAGGAGCTGGGGGCATAATAAAGGCCAAATCCCTAAAGCATATCATTTTGCTTTTAAGTGTGAGGCTGTTGCTGAGAATTACTCAAAGCTATGCAGAATTTCATGCTGCAATGAGTTAATGAAACCATCCAATCCTCCTTCACAGTGTATCAATATCATATACATATAAATTTCCCTTCTCTCTGACCTAAGCAAAGTGTACTACATATAGTTTTTCATTTTGAGAAAAAACAGATACTTTTTGGATCAAAAAGAGAGAGAATTACTTTGCCCCACACTGATGAAGACGGAGTTTTTGGAATCATCTCTGATTGTAAACAATAGGACTGATACCTGCTTTCTAAAAATCATCTACCTGAAACCTTCCTTTGAGGCAGGTGGCTTGGATTAAATATACCTTCTGATCCAGGCGTCAGCAAATCTGTATTTCCAAATGCAACTTTGCTGAATAGGATCATGTTCACAGAGTCTTACCTCATATTGGCTGAAGAAGTTGTGTGGGTTTATTTTCTGAATTTATGTGTCATGGAACTTTATATAAATGGAAATCCTAGTGTTTCTATTGGACTTCAGGCCATTGGAGATTCTTTCAAAAATTCCACATATATACTATATACTTCTTTTGTAAGAGTAGGCTTCTTTTTCAGCAGGTAGTGAGATGGACCTTAATTTGTAAAAATAAATAAATAAATAAATAAATAAATAAATTTGTAAACCTGTGTTTGGAAGATTGCAATTCTCCAATGAGAGTAGATTACAGGCAATATTGTGGAATCTTTACCTGAGAACTTTTGAAAAATAACTGACAGTTGAATGTATTTCATCTCAGACTTGTCTGTCTTGTTCTCCAGGGTTCCAGTTACATTGATGCATCATTTTCCTTATACTATCTATTCCTTAAGAAGTGGCTAGGAGTTCTTGACAAGGACCAAAGGAATCCAAAGATTAGAACCCAACTTTACTCCAGGGATTGGCAAACTGTGGCTTGCAGGCTGATTACAGCCTGCTGTCTTTTTTGGAAAGAAACGATTAACTGAAACATAGCCATGCTCATTTGTTTGCTTACTGTCTGTGGCCACTTACATGTGACAATAGCAGATTTAAGTAGTTGCAATAGAAACCATGTGGCCTCCAAAGCCTAAAATATTTACTGTCCTATCTGGGCCTTTAGATAAAACATTTGTAGACTTTAGGTTTACTCAATACAGTTCAGATATGTATAACATAATATAATATAACATAATGAAGTGTGTATATGTAATATAGTATACTATAACGTAAACAGTATTTTTGGTTCTTCTGACCCCCAGAAATTAATTAATGGAATGTGAAGATAAGTGAATTACTATTGATAGCAGTTTTATTTCTGCATTTCAGAAATATAACAATGATTGGTGGATAGGAAGGCTGGTGAAAGAAGGCTGTGAGATTGGCTTCATCCCAAGTCCACTTAGACTGGAGAACATACGGATTCAGCAAGAACAGAAAAGAGGACGTTTTCACGGAGGGTAAGGCTCCTTCCTTCTTATAAACTATTTTGGGAGGTGAGTAGAAAAATAAGATGATGTTTTCAAGTTTGCTTATTAGGTTAAATATGTATGCTTTGAGGGTAAAAGGTACTTTTCTGTGTACGAGGTGTTTCTGACATTGACACAGAGGGGTTTCAGAGAGTTCACTCTCCCCACCGCATGCTAAAGCCTGACATCACTGGCATTGACATGAATTCCACAGTGGAGACTTGTCTGTGGCCTCAGCAAAGCCTCCTGGAAATTAAAGCTCTCCTCGGTGAGGATCATGGGGCATTCTTTCCCAGTACTGGGAACCTGACCTGATCTGGCATCAGGGCTCTTCCTGGTTAACTTTCAGAGACACTCTCTCAAGTGGGCATGGAATGCAGTGGTACATGGGGCACCGTCCCAAGACTAGAGACATCGCCTCCAATCATGGCACCTACCATCTCTTGATCATGGTTAGACTCGGTCTAACCTCAGATGTAACCTGTGGTACACTCACGAAATAGCCGCAAAAATCTCAGAGTGCAGGTATTTGTAGGTCCCAAAGATACAAGCAAAGCCTGAGAAAAGAAATCAGAATCATCCTGAACCTGCATATATTGAGAAGCTACATTGAAGCATGAATTTAATATGTGTTTCCATTTTTTGAAAGACCTAAAATAGAAGCGGTTCTTTCTCTTGACTCTCACTTCCTTTTTCCATTGGATCTTTTTCTGCTTCAAAAACTCCTCTGTTCTTTAGAGGAGCCCTTTTGCCTTGTTTTCATGGGAACTTCTTAAATAGTGGTAAAACATCACAAAGGTACAGTTAGCCCCACTTTTAATTATCAGTCTTCTTTAGTACCTAACATGCCTATAATATTATTAATTATTAATTCTTCTTAGCCCTTCTTCTCTTGTTTTGTCTCTGTTGCTACTCCTTAAATACACGACGAACACATGTTGCTGCTTTAGGACCTGTGTTCTTGCTAGTTTTTTCTTATTGGAACCCCTTTCTTCATATTTCCACCAGCTCACTCCTTCATCTGCTTCAGATCTTTGTTAAATACGATCTTTTCAGTGACCCCTTTTCTGCCACCATCTTTAAAATTGTACCCACTTCCCTTCCCTTACTTCCTATCTCTCTCCTGACTTAGTTTTCTGTATTGCAGTTTTTACTGTCAGAAATACTATGTACTTACCAGTTCACCTGTTTGATAGTGATATCTCCCGCAGCAAAATCTGTCCCTGTGAGGGGCGCCTGGGTGGCTTAGTCGGTTAAGCGTCCGACTTTCGCTTAGGTCATGATCTCGCGGTTCGTGGGTTCGAGCCCGCGTCGGGCTCTGTGCTGACTGCCAGCTCGGAGCCTGAAGCCTGTTTCAGTCTGTGACTCCCTCTCTCTCTGACCCTCCCCTGCTCACGCTGTCTCTCTCTCTCTCTCTCTCTCTCTCTCTCATAGAAATAAATAAAAATATTAAAAAAAAAATCTGTCCCTGTGAGGAAGGGATTTTGTCTTTGCCCCTATTGTTGTATTCCTGGCTTCTAGAACAGTGGATACTCAATAAATATTTGTTGAATGAAATAATAAATGAACTATATCATTTCCAAAGTTGTTATTTTATTATTACTATTCCATAATGTTATTATGTACATTTAAATAAAAGCTTTTTTTTTTTTTGTGACAGGCCAGGAGTAAAATCAAGAGCTCACGGACATGATCTTATACAATACTGTGAGGTGTAACTTCTGTAGCTAGGGAAACTAAGGCTCAAAGAATATGGAATATGGAATATGATGTGCCAAGTTTCCACAACTAGTAAGTGGCAAAGCCAGGATGAGAAATGAGATAGTTCTGACCTAAACACCGTACTCTCAAGCACTGAAAGTGAAGAGCACTGGAGAAGTAGGAAGGTGGGTTCCCAAAGGGCCTCTGTGGGCTCCTGGGAAGCTTCCAAAGCAAGAAGGAGACCAATGGAACAATTGCCCAATGGGTCACCAATAATATTTTTTGTGACCAAATCCTTACCATTTTTTCTTAATTCTGACTCCCATTTATTTTTAAAGTTTATTTATTTTGAGAGAGAGCTGACACTGTTAGTAAGGGAGGGGCAGAGAGAGAGAGAGAGAGAATCTCCATCAGACTTCACACTGACTGTCAGCATGGAGCTCCATATGGGGCTCGAACCCAGGAACAGTAAGATCCTGATGTGAGTCGAAATCAAGAGTCAGATGCTTAACCGACTGAGCCACCTGGGCACCACCCATAAAGTCACTTTTAAAAACAAATTTTCTTCTAGGTCTTATAGCTGTTTTGAGCTGTGTTTGACATCTGACTAGTGCACTGGTGACTGCTCTTAAGCATCAGTTCACAAGCGTATCTCTGTCAGTGATTTTTCTGCCTAATTTCTGGATTGAATAACTAGGAGAGATACTTTTGCAAAGTATTTCCAGGTTCCAGTTTGTTTCTCACTTTCTCTGAGAAATAGGTCAAAGACAACATTTGGACAGATTCTTGAAGTTCTTCTCCAAAGCAGGATTTGGTGTGTTTTGGATTATTTGGTAGAATTTAGGCCAAAAAAAGCTTTGTACTCTCAAGTTCTATTTTCATGGAATCTGGGGAATGAGTCCTAAGTTCCTTTTCTATATCCTAGGAAATCCAGTGGGAATTCTTCTTCAAGTCTCGGAGAAATGGTATCAGGGACATTTCGAGCAACACCCACATCAACAGGTGAGAGGTTTAGGGTTTTTTTTTTTTAGTGGAATGTCTTTTTTCTTAGTATTTGAACATACATACAGTAGTTTTACTAATTTGGAAATAACTTAAGGCTTTGATTTAAAGATTCTTCTACTTAACTCTTCATTGCTCATTTGCTTTCTATAGTAATATGATTTGATTTAAAGGGTACTTGTGATACTAACAATTCAAATCATTATAATCTAATTTTGAAAAATCTTGTTTACCCCCCACAGCCAGTTACTGTCCATTGTGCAGACCAATCTGAAGCAAGTTCATTATTCCACCCAAGAACCCAACAGACTTTAAGATGGTGAAAGCCAATTAAAAAGGAAAAAAAAAAGTTGTAGACTCTCAAGTAAATGCTATATTTCAGTCTCCCTCGGGAACTTTAAGATGGTATAGCCTGGGCTGTGGAGATTGGGAAAATTGAAGCAGAAAATTGGTCCAGATGACCTCATTTCTATTTGGAAAGCAGATAGCCAAACTCTAGAATTCATGGAAATGAAGGGACAGTGGTGGTCCAATCAAGAGTTGTTATATATTTGATAATTATGGAGACATTGAAGCAGGAATTTTCCTTCTACCACGTTCCCTGACTCCTATTGTCTAATTTGTTCTGGCCCAGAATTGATGCTGCATTAGGGCATCCAGTATTACCAACTCAGAACGACAAGTGTAACGTCTAGCCCAGCCTACCATAACTGCAGGAAACGTGATTGGTTCTGACGTAGTTCTGAGTACTGGGTCCTTGCTTGGATGATTCCTTCCTCATATCTTGGGTTCTGAACTGAACTAGATCTCTGGGTTGTCCACAAATGGACTGGACCCACTTTGATGGCCAAACAAAACCAGTTTAATCAGGTATCGAACGTGTTTTGCCTCATCCCCACTTGTTGGACATTTAGGTCTTCGCATCATGGCACTATTACAGACAAGAAAGAACAGGAATAACTGGTTAGAAATGTATTTGAAATTAAGAACAGCATAGTAGGAAAAGTATGTCAGTATCCCAGAAAGTAGGCAAAAACCTTAATAAACATACAAACGACTGCAGAATTTTCCCATGGTTCATCAAAATTACAAATCCAAAAATAACTGGTGATTTAGGTGATCATTTTTACCCCAATCATTGTTATTAATTCCTTTTTATCAAATTGTATTTATTCTAAGTTGTTCTCGGCCACACTGTATGCTGTGTGTAGCAGGAAACAACGTATGGCCCATGACTTGCCCAGAACTTCTAATGTTTTCATGCAGTCCACCCTCCACACCCAACATGAAATCAGGATATAAGGTCATTCGTACGGGGAGAAGTTGTCTGTTTTTTCATTTGTCTTCAAAATTGTCTCATGCAGAATGAGGTAATAGAGTAGTGCTCCACAGAGTGGATAATAGTAACATAATGAGAATTATAGGGACAAATTGATACATCCTCCCATCTTTTAAAATCATGTGCTATCATTTACAGAGATTACATATTTTGATATGGCTCTCATTGTTGTCTTTTAGCAAAACAGAAGCAAAAAGTGGTAAGTTGTGTTTGCTTTTTACATCTTGCTTTAAGGTTCCTATCCGCACATGCCTGCCATGTTCCATTTCAGTGACCCAAATGGCTATAGAATAAGGGATGAGCCTCCTTGGTGGGGACCTGTGGTAATCATTTTGCACTTGACCTGAGAATTACGATTGCTATGGCTGTTGAGAAGGCTTGCTTAGCCTCACCTTGTCATGCTGTCCAATCATCTTTTTCAGACGGAGCACATCCCTCCTTACGATGTTGTGCCGTCCATGCGTCCGGTGGTGTTAGTGGGGCCGTCACTGAAGGGTTATGAGGTACAAATACCAGTCTGTTATGCTTCAGTTCTTGATCAAGAACCTAGGAGGCAGCCTTGGGAGCTTGCTCCTCCAGGGTCTGCTTGCATAGAGGTACCGATGGAGCCAATTCCCCACATGTGAAGGCGGGTGGCATGGTGTGGGGCTCATGTGGCCCTTCACTCTTTCTTCCCTTTCTGGCAGGCTTCTTATTTTATATGTATCATTTTGTTTAGAAATATCTCCCTTAAAACATTTATGATGGAAAGTTCTGGTCAAGGTTTGCTCTGCATTAAATTCAAAGTGAATATCTGTCTCAACCATTCCCATTACTTTTAGAAATAATCAAGTATGGGGGTGCCTGGCTCGCTCAGTGGCAAAGCATGCAACTCTTGATCTCAAGGTGGTGAGTTCAAGCCCCATGTTGTAGAGCTCACTTTAAAATAATAATAATAATAATAAATTAATTAATAAATAAATAATTGAGCATGAACAACACAAGAGAACAATGTAGGCAACCTGCCAGCAAACCTAAACCTTCAAAGCACCAACAAACTCCCCTCACTAGGTGCTCAAGATGATGGCATATCCCACCAAATATTTCTGTCTTATTTATCTCAAGGACACATAGAAGGAAAAGCATTAATGAACTTGTTCAGAGATTACATAATACCACGTAAGAAGGAAAAGAGAGAAGGCTTAGATGTACTACATTTCAGATGTTGCCTTTTTGATTTCTCAATAGCATAGATAACACTCAGTGGGGTGGGACATTAAAATCTGCCTCCTTCCTTCCTCTCCCCCTCCCCTTTGCCTTTCAGTGGGGAATGTCAGAGGAAAAGCAAGGAGAGTGATCTGTAGAAATGGAGAATTTCTACCGACATGCACAGAGCCAAGTGGCTGAGCCCAGGGCTAGCGGGAAGAGCTCTAGCTGCTCCTCATTGGAGACAAGCACCACTCAGGAGAACCAAGGGCAGGCAGCACTTGCGAGCAAAGCCAGCCTATTGTGGTCTCTTGGCTGCACTTCTAAAACCTCATAAGGGAAGGGAGTCGGCCTTAGGTCTAGTGAACACTGCTGGCTCTTTCCTCAGCACCCTAGAGGACAACCAAGGGGGAAATTTGAGCAAATGTAAGTGGTTAGGCATGAAAAAGCCTTCCAGGATAACCTGCCCTATCCCTCCGAGACAACAGGCTGTGTGAGGTCTTTGTTCAAAGTGCCCTTCCCTTCCACCTCTCCCACTTTTGACTTCTCTCTCTCTCTCTGTCTCTCTGCGTGTGTTTGCCTCATTCTTTTTTTCTCACCTCTGCAAAGGTAACAGACATGATGCAGAAAGCCCTCTTTGATTTCCTGAAGCACAGGTTTGATGGGAGGTGAGACATACAGATGTTTTTGTATTTTTATTTTCCTTTAACCGAACGTGTATGATAAATTGATTTGTGGATCTGTGTTTCCAGCGATTGCAGAAGTTCTCTAATTAAAAGTTAACTCAGTATTCAGGGAAGAATACAATGAAAGAATTCTGAAGATATGAAGTTATGAAGTATAGACTTGAATCCCCAAGGGAGAAAGGACCTTGAGAAGGAAAATAACCCATTTGTTTTAATTAAATGTATGTGTTTGTCTTTATTTCCTTGCTTGTTAGTGAATTCATACCAAACCTATTTTTATGCAATATATTAACAAAAATATAGAATATTTTGATGAATGTCGTGACTTGCCGGTCAAGCTGGTAGTATCACTTGGGAACTCTGTGTGTGTGTGTGTGTGTGTGTGTGTGTGTGTGTGTGTGTGTGAACATGAGTGTGTGTGTGTGTGTATGCATACACGTGTATCACATGAAGGTATAAAAGTGCTGCATTTTCTCAAAAGAAGAGTGCAAGAAATGTTTTCATAAGCCTCCCTAAATGACTGTTTTGTAGAGCATAGTACTTGTTGAGATACTTAGTTCTGGGTTCATTTCATCAGAAATCACTTTGTAGTTTGTTGGTGTATTTTGCATGTATCCTATTGTTCATATGGCTCATTCTTTAGCCATCGAATACTTTTGTCATTTAAGTTTTGTGAAAAATGTCTAGAAAGAGTTCCTGTGTTTTGCAGAAAAATGGAAAAAAGTCTATACTGACTTGATACTAAGTACTAAGCTCCTTCATGATGCAGAACGTACTCCTTATAAAAATAACCACATGCAAATATCAAAGACTTCATAGAAATGAAGAAAAGGTACATAGTGTGTACTGAGAAGTATGGTACACGCATCCAACTTACCAAGTATTTTTTAAGAGCATCAAATGCATTTTGAAAAATATGGTATTTTTTGAGGCACCTGGGTGGCTCAGTCAGTTAAGCATCCGACTTTGGCCCAGGGCATGATTTCTCAGTTCGTGCGTACAAGCTCTGTGCTTATAGCTCGGAGCCTGGAGCCTGCTTTGGATTCTGTAACTCCCAATCTCTCTCTCTCTCTCTCTGCCCCTCCCCCACTCACATCTGTTTCTGTCTCTCTCTCTCAAGAAACAAACATTAAAAAATTTTTAAAAAAAAGAAAAAAGAAAAATACCATATTTTTAAGAAAAAAGCAAACAATGGTTTGAGTACAAACTGTATACATTTGTCAAAGGAAGAGCCTTCTGGGTAATTGTGCTTAAAATATTCATTAGCTTCTAGGACTATATACAAAGAAACTGAGATTTTAGTTCAAGAAATCAGAATGCTTCAGAGCCGTTATGTGAATGGCTGTGTACATTAATACAGTGCCAGTCTGCCTTAATAAATAGATCCCCAAATACACACTGATTTAAACACAGTGGGAGATTACTGTTGCTCATTTAACAGTCTGAGACAGGTGTCCCTCAGCTAGGAGGAAGGCGTAGAGTGAGAGAGAGGAGGATTGGGCAGAAAGCTTCTTCCACCCATCATTTGGGGCCCTCGGCCTTAGAGGGGTGGGTCTCTGGTCAGCTGGTGGGGAGAGACACATGCCAGCCTGGACATGACGCACATGGATCCTCACTTTTCATGGTTACAACTTGGTCACATGTCCACGCCTAATTACAAAACAGACTAGGAAATACAGTCTAGCCATGGCTCAGGAGGAAGAGGAAATAGATTTTGCTCAACAAATAACCGTCTCTGCCACATTCATCTAGTGCACCCAAAAGGCTTACTAATAAAGCCTTGGGTTTATCCTGCTCCTCCTTCTCCCCTCCCCCCATTTTTAAAAAAGAAGATACACAATGAGGTGGTCACAAAGAAAACAAATGAAGCACTGAATACCAGAATCTGGGGGTTGGAAGGAAATGTAAAAGTTCTTTTATTCTAATCTCTTTGCTTCAGCAACCGCAAACAGATGGATAAACTGCTCCTGTTTGAGAATATTTGGTTATTGGGAATTAACTTCTTGAAAAAGCATTGCAAAGAACAGCTGAACTCCCAGCTCTACTTTAATAGCATTGGTCTCGATCTTTCCTCTGATGACTGGGCCTTACCCCTTACTTTCATGCAGCAGTCTGTGCTTTGTTGACAGCTAACATCCACGGTTCAGTCTTCTATGGTCTTGGTCTCACACACACACTCACACACTCACTCACTTCCCTAAACTGTGCTTCAAGTCACATGGTTTTAGCCCCTGGTGTCTTCAGCTAAGGAAGCTCTGAGCTGAGACCATTGTAACAGTCCTCAAGCTGAACAATCCCATCCCATAACACAGCCTGTTTGTGTTAGATTGTTTCCGTCACCACATAACATCCTTATAAACAACAATGTTTTTAAGTGTCTGAAAGGTAGGACCTAAGGGAACAGAAGAGGGGAATTTTTTAAATGTCACAAAGAGAAAGTGAATGGCTTAATTACTACTTTCAAAAATGAAGCATCTGAGGTCCTTCCTCAATTTTCAGGCCCAGAAAGAGGAAGTGCATTTGATTGTAACAGCAGAGATTTGTTTTGAGTCAGGTAAAGTTGCCACATCAAGCATTCACACACACTGTTGAAGATGGTTTTAGTAAAATAGAATTAAAATGTCACTGCCAAGCATTCCATATGATCTGATGGCACAATAGAGGATCCAGAGATAAGAGGAGGATTCAAACAGCAGCAAAAGTAATGGCCAGAGAAAGAGAGTCGGCGCTGGGGAGCTCTGATTTATGGCAGAGTTGAAAGAAGATAGACAGGGAAGGTGGGAGTAGCAAAGTGGACTTGGTGTCAGATAATAAGAGGGCAGTGCTGCAGAAAAACCAGTGATGAATTTATTAGTTGAGGGTACGTAGACTCTGATAAGGAAGAAGCCATGTGCTTGTAGCTTCACGCCGACTCTGACACATCTGCTGTGTGGGAAATAGCCTTACATTTTGAGCTAAGACAATCTGCTGTATTCTGTTTTACCAATTAATAAAGAGAGTGAAAACAACAAATAGTCTTTAACCGAAACCAGCCAAGAGAACAATTACACAGAAGGCTTTAGCACAGTGATACAGCATAAACAGTATGTTCTAATGGAAACCTAATCAGTGTTTCATTGGCTATGAATGCAGTCGGTTAGACAAAATAGTCCAGAGAAAGTCTTATTATTTTTCAGAAAGAGCAAAAAAGGGATCCATTGGCCAAGAGGCTTTCTTCAGTACTGTTTTCCAGATCCTGGTTAGATAGTCATTCAACAAATTGGATTAAAGTTCAGCAGCTTGACTGTTACAAAATCATATACTTGCCCTGTTTTGATACCTGAGAAATTATTTGAGTCAACTGAGAGCTGCTTATTACCCAATTTTTACTTACGTGATTGCTTCTGTAGGGCCTAACTGTAATACGTGGAAGAAAAATGAAAGACATAGTACTAAATAGTTCCTGAGGAATCCTCAACCACGTGCATAATCCACATGTGGTGACAGTGCCTCTGCACAGATCGTAAGTTACATGAGGCTAACCAGCTGGTACAATGGCATCAGCCTGGTGAACACGCAGGATTCACAAGCGTGTGGAGCTTTTCTCTTCACTTTCTACCACAAACATTTGTTGGGGAAAGTTAAGGTATTGGTACGAGGTTTCCTTAGCTGGTTGAATATACATTCATAGTCAAAACAGCGGGTTCATAGTCAGAATAGCAAGCAGTCGAACCAGCTGCCATTTGTTGAACTATGCTAATCATTTCAAACTCCAATAAAATTGTTGGCTGTAGGCATTTTGACAAGATCAGATCGGCTTTATGGCAGTTATCAAAAACTTTGTAACCAACGTGATCGTGGCCAAAAATCCTGTAACCTTTATAGATAAGATCTAAAGTTAAAGGAAGTCATTAGCCAAAGGCCACTCAATGGAAAAAAAGGGTTTGAGGGGTGCTTAGGTGGCTCAGTCAGTTAAGTGTCTGACTCTTGATTTCGACTATGGTCATGATCTCATGGTTCCTGAGTTTGAGCTCTGTGTCAGGACTCTGCCCTGGGTGTGGAGCCTGCATGAGATTCTCTCTCTCCCTCCCCCCTCCCTCTGCCTCTCATACTCTTTCTCTCTTTCTCTCAAAAGTAAAAATAAAAGGGGAAGATACTTTTTAAAAAATGGTTTGAGACTTTGAAGAAAAGAGGCTGAGAATACAACTTAGGAGACTCGGAGAGGTAGTATTTATTTATAAACAGCAATGGGAACCCTTGATGCTTTCACAGAGCAGCCAAGTCATGGCAGAATGAAAACAACTTGTAGCTGCCGTCAGCAAATGGAAAAGAGTAACACAGCGCCTTCTGTTTCAAAATCAGTATTACCTCTTATCATCTCCTTCTACCATTCTAAGTGGAGACTCATCGGTGGTTAAACACTAGAGATAAGTAATTGAACACTTTAATGCCAAACATGAATACTTAAATTATCAGGTTTTGATTACAACCTATTGACCTGATTCTCTTCCCCTCAAAATCTATATAAATTCCATTGACTCTGGTGGTGGGAGAGTTCGTGGTGGACTGCCATTTTTTGATGGTAGGATATAAAGAAACTGTCCCCTTCAAGTCTTCAAATCTCTAGTAATTGTCTTGCATATATTATGTATGTGCCTATCAAACACAGGGGACTATGAATAATTATTTGATAAAGCACTTTTATATTTTGCCTCATTTGCCCCTGCTGGCAGCCCCATAAGATAGTTTGGCAATGCTGCTATCACCATTTTATTTTTATTTTATTTTATTCTATTTATTTCATTTTTTCTAAATATAGTTTGTCATCAAGTTAGCTAAAATATAGTGTATACAGTGTGCTCTTGGCTTCGGGAGTAGATTCCCATCAATCATCATTTATATACAACACCCAGTGCTCATCCCAACAAGTGCCCTCCTCAATG
This sequence comes from Proteles cristata cristata, assembly GCA_017311185.1. NCBI lineage: Eukaryota > Metazoa > Chordata > Mammalia > Carnivora > Hyaenidae > Proteles > Proteles cristata. The sequence goes on along the minus strand of JAESUZ010000523.1, from coordinate 330,292 downwards.
CCCATCACCCATTTTCCCCTCCCCTCTGCACCTCCCCCTTCAACCTTCAGTTTGCCTCCTTCTCTGTTTGAAACTGTTTTTTCTCTATCCCCTGCCCCATGGTCTTCTGTTAAGTTTCTCAAATTTCACATATGAGTGAAAACATGTGATCCCTGTCTTTCTCTGACTGACTTATTTCACTTAGCATAATACCTTCAGTTCCATCCACGTTGTTGCAAATGGCAAGATTTCATTTTTTCTCATTGCCAAGTAGTATTCCATTGTATATATAAACCACATCTTCTTTATCTATTCATCAGTTGATGGATATTTGGGCTCTTTCCATAGTTTGATTATTGTTGATAGTGCTGCTATAAACATTGGGGTACATGTGTCCCTATGAATCATCACTTCTGTATCCTTTGGATAAATTCCTAGTAGTGCTATTGCTGGGTCGTAGGGTAGTTCTATTGTTTTAATTTTTTGAGGAACCTCCACACTGTTTTCCAGAGCAGGTGCACAAGTTTGCATTCCCACCAACAGTGCAAGAGGGTTCCCATTTCTCCACATGCTTGCCAACATCTGTTGTTTCCTGAGCTGTTCATTTTAGTCATTCTGATCAGTATCACCATTTTATTGATTAGGATTCTGATGCTAATCTGACTTGTCCATGGTCACACAACCAGCTAGAACAAGATCCAGGAAGAATACTCAGGTTTATGTATGGCCTCCATCCCAATCCTCTTGACAGTGTACTGTTCTGTTCTTTGGAATACTCTTCTCTGTGAATACTAGAGGTTTGCTTTTGTTGTCTTTATAATTAGTGCACTAACAGTGTTGCATACTAGATGTAGCAAGGTTAGAGTATAGAAGGACCTGATAGCTGTTCTGAACCGACCTGAAGTACTAATTATTTTTGAATGGCTATGTTACAACTAAAAGTACTATCTTTTCACTAGAAACAAATACTTATAGGTCATGATAGATTGCGTCAGTTATGATGAATTTGAAAACAGAAATAAAGAACAGTTGGGGTTCAGGTTTGCTAGAGTTAGAGAACAGTTTTTGTTAGTTTTCAGTGACATTTGCTTCGAAACCCAGTTTGTTGAGGAGCTGAACTTCTGTTAGCATTTATCTAGTAGCCAGTAACTACTAACACTGCCTCCCAGAAAAGTTTCCTAGGGAACTTTGTGAAAACATATATCAAAAAAGATGCGTGGAAGTACTGGAAGGAATGAGCACAGCAAGAAAAGAAGTAGAAAGGGCATTTTTTAAGTTAAACAAGTAATAAAAATATATAACTAGTATATAAAGTATATTTTTAAAATATATTAAACTTAAAGTATATAAACTAGAAGCAGTTATATTTCTGAGGAGTCTTTACAAAAAAAAAATAGTTTGGATTTGGTTTTTGATTTTAATAAGAGCAAGTATCTTTGCAACAGAAAACAGAAGCCTCTGCCTTTTCTTACCAAAGGGGTTTCTAAGTCTGTGTCTAACTTGTCCTGAGCTCCTTCATGCATGCATGTGTACTTTTATTAAGAAATAACTTGTATTAACAAATTCGCTGGTATTTTGTTGACAAATAAAACAAGAAAAAGAACCCTGTATTGTGCATACCTTTTTCTTTTTGGAGACTATATGAAGCAGGTATGAATGTGTGTGTGTGTGTGTATTTGTCTGTGTGTGTGTGTGCGCGTGTGCTATTGTTTGTTTGCTTTTTTGTAAAACTTGTAAAAACTTATAAAACTATTTATGTGTTGGTATGGTGGTAATCCTTTCAGATTTTAAGAACCAAGGCTCACTATTTGGCTTGTATAGAACTAGAAAATTTTATTTCCCATAAGCAGAATAGACTTTTGGGGCCCTCCGAAGTCTTTATTTTAGAAAGTTGCATTCTGCTTTTCATTTAACCCATCATCTCCAGTCATAGATTTGAATTGCTCTGGAATTTGTATGTTTCTAACCAGCAACTCTCTCCTTAAAACAACACACACACACACACGCACACAAATGAACAATTTTTATTTCTATTCTGTAAATAAAAGAAGCTGTGAACACAGGATGCCTATGAGATTTCACACCTCAAGTTGAAGGCCAACTGAGTAATGCAGACTCAGACATGGGGTCCACTTGACTTTAACCTCACAGAAGTCCTGACCACTTCTCTGCTCATGCCCAAGATCGACGACACCTGCACTTGATGATTTGGCATGCATCCGGGGCTTTGGGGTGTCTGGAGAAGAAAACTGAAACTCTAAAAGACTTATCAGTCAGGTGACTACTGGCCTGGTGCTTGGGGGCCTGTGTTTCAGGTCTTCTTAGTCTGTAACTAATCATGTGGAACTTCCTCTCTGTCTCCGTTTTCTTGGTAAAATGAAGCAGTTGTACTTGACCAGTGTTTCCCAATGTCTTTTAGCAGTTGAACAGTTTTTTACGTGAAATCATATATAAAACCCCAATGCAGGAAATAGAAATGCAGAGGTGTTTGCCTGACATGGAAGGTAGGAACGGTGGAGCTCTGTCAACTCAGCCTCCCCTCAGTGTTTTTGGTGACCTGGACGTATTTCACAAAATTCTTGGTTTTGTAGAAGATAATATGAAGATGCCTCAAATAATGTACTAGTGATTAAAGATTCTAAAAAATTTAAGAATTTAAAAGTCACCGACCATCTACAGCTTATAAATGCAATACAATGACACAAGAAGGTGCTTTTGTTAAAATGGCATCAGAACTTTTGGACAGCTTGTGGCTTTGAAGAAACAATTTCCAACCATTTGTGCAAAGGAATATTTTAATTTTTCCTTAAGGCTTTGGGTCACTGAAATCAGGTGAAGAGTCTCCTGAGAGTGCTAATAGTTTACCAAAACGATGACTCAGTAATGGATAACAACTCTACCTCTTCCCTGCTCCAATTCCTAAAGGAATATAAAAATGAAGGCAAATGGGTGCACTGAGCATAGAGGGAAGGGGCACTACTCTCTTGTCTCCATTCCAGAACTCTGCCAAAGCTCTGAAAATGAGAATGGAGAAAGGTCCACGGTGGCAGTAACTGGCTTACAGAGGCATGCTTTGCATTCTACAGGTAGATAATAGCCTGAAATTGATCAATCCCGGTTTGAAAGAAGAAATTTAAGACTGTAAATTCCAGAGATGCTTATTTGATGAATCATATGCAGATAGACTCCTCTCTCTGTTCATTTGCAACGTCTTTGCTTTATTCTTCGCTTGAATAACTGTAGGAAACTTTCTGACTTGCCAGAATCCTGGCACAATCCTCACACTGCCCTCAACTACAGTGTTTTATGGCTTCCCACTTTATGCTTTCAAAGTCTTAAGCAAATATGCTGACAGATCTTGTGTGTGCAGAAGTCCTATTTTCCATATTCTTCTAAATGAAACATTCCTTTGGGCTCGTGGAGAAATGCTTCTTGTATCATGAATTAACTGTAAAGCACCAGGAATGCAACATCACTACTGACTGGTTGAGCGTCGGTGAAAACAAAGATGGTTTTCCCCTCTGGTTGATACGCCTGGGCAGAACATAAGTAGTTCCTGAAGGCCTTGTTCAAGAGCAAAGCGACTGAATTGTAGGGAAATTGTATTGCGGTTTCCTGGAAAGAGCACGGTTTATTCACATGTTTTAATTCCCTCCTGGTGCGATGTGTGTTATAAAGAGAATGTGGCAAGGTAGACAGTAGTGGAAGAAGGGCTTTGTAACCACAGGTTTGTTTTTCGTTTTGGTTAAATAGCCTGAACGTTCCTCCACTATACCTGGCTTATATTTTAATACTAGCCAAAGCCTGTTTAAAATACTTGTGGCAAATGTTCATTATACTGAGGTTACAATGCAGTATGTAGAGTGGTTATTAAATACTGTGGTTATAAATCACTTGAGAGCCCCATAACACTTCTACTGGCTTGTTCTGTTCTGTGTTCCTATTCATAGGATATCAATAACAAGAGTGACAGCTGACATTTCTCTTGCTAAGAGGTCTGTCCTAAATAATCCCAGCAAGCGAGCAATAATTGAACGTTCAAACACTCGGTCCAGCTTAGGTAAGATGTTCAAATATCGTACTTCTCCAAGCTATGTTTTCAGAGTGGGATGACACATGTTTCCTTGTGAATGTCTTTCCCAATTTGCTCCCCATTCTGAATGGGGAAGTGCTGATTAACCAAAGAGAATGCTATCCATGGAAGAGAAGGGAGCAAAACCCTTCAACAGCCAGAGTCTCCTCTCTCTCAGCTCTAGTCAATTAGTTAATCAGTAGTCTGGTGGGAGGATCCTCAGTGGGCTCCTCTGGTCTGTTACTGCCTAACCACGTGAAACCACTCATCTCTACTCTGCCCAAGCTTCTCAATGAGGCTAATGATAGTTCATACCTGAGTCACAGCTCACGTGAAAAGAAATGAGATGTTCAACTTTCTCAGATCTTTAGAAGAAAGCTAGATAATGGTGTCTTAGTACTGCTTCTCCTGCTAGCTGATAGTACCCAGAAGAGTCACATCTTTAAGTGGAAATAGCAATGAGCATGAATAACATGTAGGGAGTTTAAATGTGTCTTTCCTGGAGCAGTAGTTAGAAAGTATTCACCATGATGGAAATTCACCATGATGGAGAAAGGAAAAACGCCTTATGTGGTTAGCTACGTAATGCCATGTTTTTTGTTTTTGTTTTTTTTTTTCTAGGAGAGAGAGAGAGAGAGAGAGCATGAGCAGGGTAGGGTCAGAGAGAGAGGGGATACAGAATCCGAAGCTGGCTCCAGGCTCTGAGCTGGCAGTCAGCACACACGCGGGGCTCGAACCCATGAACCGCAAGATCATGACCTAAGCGAAAGTCGGACATTCAACCGACTAAGCCACCCAGGCGCCCCCGTATTGCCATGTTATGAGCAGGGCTGTGGAAGATGGAATCACCATCCACAGAAACAAGTCCCCATTGCTGGGGAATAGTGACATTCATCTCAAAAGCCTGTTTGTGGTCGCTATGATTGTCAAGAGTGGTGCAGTCTGCTTATAAATTTCTGAGAGAGTCTTTTGCATTCACATTCTGAGGGCAGTTTGTTTTACTGACTCCTCCCTCCTGAGCAGAGTAGGAAAGATAATGGCCTTTATGTCACTACATTTTCTTAAATTACTGAGGTGATGATAGACACAAAAAAGTCCAAGGTAGCTTGCATGCCTAAACGTTCCATCAAGAATTTCTCGAAGGCTATACCTTGACTCTGCACTAAGAATTGTACCAATTGGAAAGAGGCTACAAAGTATCCTCTGTATATACCTGGCATGGGATTGGCACATGGTAATTGTTCAATAAATGTTTGCTGCATGATTGCTTTATGAAAAGAATGTTAAACATACCAAATGAATAGTTGTTAGTCTGTGTGAAGGCAAGAGCTTGGACATCAGTGGTTCTTTCCTTAGTCTTGTGTTTAGAACCCTCACATATGGAGTGAAACACTCTAAGACACAGTAATTTTTGCCTTGAGGAGGTAACAATGGAAGAATTGATGATGATGAATCAGATTAGGTGACTAAAGTTAAATGCTGTGGGAGACAAGGATGCCAAATTAGATTGAAGATTTCTTAAACAAGCATCTGTTCTTTGTTCTTACGTCTTCCACTTTCCTTGCTCCACGAAGTGCCTTTGACTTTTAATTACTCCTTCCTCAGGTGTATAATGAGAGACTAAAAACACTTAAAAGCATAAGCAAGGTTGCCTGACTCTAACCATCTACACCAGTCAAGGGTATCATGGGTATTCTTTGAAGTCATTCTGTGTGATCTAGCCACCTGTTTCAGTCCGTGGAATGGAGTTAGTATAAATATTGACGAAGAAACAAGGTGAATGTCAGTTCATTGTTTTTTCCCTTGGCTTTGTAAATCCACATACCTATAGCCATCGGAATTAATTTAATGGAAGTCTGTAATAATCATCACTATGTGAGCCACTTATATCCATTTGCCTGCTTGTTAATCCACATTTGTAGACTTCCTCATCACATGGTTGTTGTTATATGCCATGAATTATGCCAGACTTAGTAAGTACAAACATAACAAAGACAAAGTATCTTACCCATAAGCCAACAGAAATAAAGAAAGGACAAATGGTTAAAATATTGTCTGATAATAGATTTATGAACAAAGAGCTAAGGGTATAAAGAAAGAAGGGTGGGGAGTAAGAGGTGAAAGAGAAGACTTCGAAGAAGTTCTGTTTGAGCCGGTTCTTCATGGAAGACAAGAATGTGCAAAGACATCAGGATGTACAAAAACACTGCATAGGTGATAAAGAAGTAGTTTGTGCACAGCACACTTAAAAAAGGAGAGTGGGGAGCATGGTTTGAGAGTAACGGGGAGAGACTGAAAAAGTGGGTTGAGGCCAGCTTGTTAGGGCTCTAGTATGCCTTGCTAAAGAAATCTCCAAGGTAGATTCTATGAAATGTGGATTCTAAAAGATTCTAATTGTTGTTACATTCAAACTGTTTTCCTTAGTCAAATAAGTTTGGAAATTTGGATTAAACAATTGGCAGATTTCTTTACTGCAAAACTTCGAAGAGCCATTAAGATACAAAGGGTAATTAATGCACGTTTGAAATTCCAAAAGAAATTATTATAGCTTGCAAAAAAAAAAAATGTCTCTTTTCCCCTTAGGGTATCTTATGGGATTAGTGTTCCAGGGTATTCACTTTGGGAAACGTTGTTTTGAACCCAAAGGAGACACTGAAGTAGTTTAAGCATTTGGATATAAGAAAGATCCAGGTGTCAGAGATGCTAGAGAGAGGTGGGTCTAGATCAGTTATGGTCAAGTTATAGAAGTGTTCATCGAGGTCCCTCCAGCACTATAGTCCATAATTTCTCAGAGCCCCATTTGTCTGGAATAAGATCATGGTGAGACTTCCATTGGAACCTTCTGAGAATCAGCATGTAAAGTCAGGATTGTTGGGCTTGCCTCAAGGTTTTCTTTAAGAAAATGAGCTATGTAGATATATATGCCATTCTCTTTCTCATACAGTTTATGTATTGAATTCTATATACCTATTATCCAAATATGGACCCACTCTAGTATATAGTGCAGCGCCCTGCAGCCTCCTGGCTTGCTTGCCGAGCAACTCTCCGACTCATGCTGGAATGCTATTTTCTAAGAGTTCTGTGTTGGCTAAGCAGTAGATGCGCTTGCCCTCTGCACAGGTCAAAAACCACACTTACCTCATTGCTGGTGTAGAGTAAATAAGGCCCAGGCATTTCTGAGTTATTTACACAGTGTGCCTCAAGTGTTCTTGGTACCAGAGCAATCCAGTTTTCATTACTGCCTTTTTGCTACTTGAGAAAATATTACATACAGAGTTGAAACTTAAAGCAGCACAGACTTGTTGTACAACAGTCCTGGCCAGGAGTTGCCTTAAACTACTGGCCATTTAGTGACAACAACAAATGGAGAACACACCCCAATAGCCTGAGGCCAAAATCTACTACAATAAAAATAAAATTTATTTTCCAAACTTCTCTCATAAGAAAGATGTCTTTTTTTAAAAAAAAATGTTTTTGACATGTGAGAAAAAAAGGACAAGTATGTTATTTATTATTGACAAATGTAGTATGTGACTTCAGAAGAATTTTGCAAATAAGCCTAGTTGTCCAGATTCTTTACATAGATACCTTGAGAGCTAGTCACGATTCAAAAGTAATGTGAAATCTTTTAGACCATTGGAATTGGATACTATGAAAAATGATAGCTATGTTGACTCTGATTTCATATTTCTAATACAAATCATGCATTAAACATCAGCGATTTGGTGGGAAATAAGAATTTTATGCTCTTATGCAGAGCCTCCCAAATTAGAGTTGCATGATAGTCTTGAACATCCATGGTCCCACACACCTTGTCCGTATGTTTGGTTATGGAAGGGAGAAACTTTTGGTGGGTGACATGAATTTGAATGTATACTGGATAAGCAAAACAAATCGTGACATTCTGGTAAAAGCAAATGAGTATATTTGAAGCAACATCACTTGTTTCTTGGACCATCTTTGAAGTAATTTAAATTAGGTAACTTTGTCCTGTGTAATTTAAATGAGATTACAACATTGCTAGATCATGCCTATAATAAATAGGCCAAAAATAAAAATAGGTAAAGAGCAAACCAAAGATCATCTCTCTGAAAATTAAGTAGTCTAATTCAGACTTTGGACATGACCCAATAAATCAGATGATTTATAAAATATATGTGAAAAAGCTTTTTTATGTTTTAGAAACCATATTACCTATTATTTATATAGGTAATCTGTTTTGCTTTAAAAATAGCTCGAGTGCTTCAGACAAATAACTAGATCTTTTTATTTGACCAGATTCACACAGAGATTTGGATTGCTTGGTTATTAGAGCCAGTTGAATAGATTGCATTCTCAAGGCATGGCAGCATTTATAATATAACGGGCCTTAGTTGTTTTTCTTTTTAATACTGAAGATTATGCCTTAGAACAGTGTACTGGCCCTAACACTTGAATTAAAGCATAGCAATATGTTAATGTAAGTGTGACAGAACACTTAACCCTGGATACAACAATGTGCATATCAGTCAAAATATATGAATTGCACGATTTTTTTTAAAAAAAATATTCATACAATATCAATATATAAATTCTTAATTAGCTGAAATATTTTAGTGTAATTTGCTTTCCATGCAATGTTGTTCTGCATGTATTTCAATTCTTTCCTAATTGTGGTTTTAGCTACAATAAAAGTTCTTTGGAAGAAAGCAGCAACCAAAAACAACATAGTTATATAAATAGCTAAACATCAGGGCAAGTGTAAGAAGTGAGTCAAGAGAGCCATCTCTTTTTTTTTTTCCACCAATATTTTGGTTTTATGGAAAACTCAACCCATCTCTCTCTCTTTAGGAAAGATCTTAAATTAATAGAAGTATGAAATTCAGAATGTCCTTGTTGTGCAATATAGACAAACATCCAAAAGGTTTTAAATGGGTTTAAGTAGAAGAACTAATTAATAAAAATAACTGTGTCCTGTTATGTATAATTTCTCATTTTAGCGGAAGTACAAAGTGAAATTGAAAGAATCTTTGAGTTGGCAAGATCTTTGCAACTGGTTGTTCTTGATGCAGACACCATCAATCACCCAGCACAACTTATAAAGACTTCCTTAGCACCAATTATTGTTCATGTCAAAGTTTCATCTCCAAAGGTAATTACCTCATTTCTTCCTTAAGGATTAGAAGCTCGTTTCTTTTGATATATTCTTTGCTCTATGTTTTTTTTGTTAGTGAGTAAGGAGAATACCTTATTGAAACCCTTTTTAATGGGCAGCTTTTAATTCCTGCAGTCTGTACAGCTTCTAAAAATCCGAAGATAGCAAATAAAGAATAGCCATTGTTTTAACTTTTTTAATGTTTTATTTATTTCTTGGAGAGAGAGAGACAATGCAAGCAGGGGAGAGTCAGAGAGAGAGGGAGATACAGAATCCAAAACAGGCTCCAGGCTCTGAGCTGGCTGTCAGCGCAGAGCCTGACGCAGGGCTCGAACCCACGAACCGTGAGATCATGACTTGAGCCAAAGTCGGACGCTGAACCGACTGAGCCACCCAGGCGCCCCAAGGATAGCCATTGTTTTAAAGAAATCCCTGTCTGTTGTAGTTCCCTAACCGGGCAGAGTATAATAGAAACAAAAAATTAAGAAAGGCGAGAAAAAGTAAAGTATGGCTTTTCAGAGACTTTATGTTCTGTCCTAGTAAATGTCTTGGGTAATAATGATTCTTGTAGCACCTATATTCTCTCCCCAGTTGAGAGAGTAGATACTTCAAGAAAGGAATCTATATTTATCATATATAAAGTCAAACATTACTGTATAGAATCTATTATGGAAAAGTAATAGATGTGTATTTATATGCTTGGGTTGGCTTCTTTAAGGAAGCAGATAATGCTATGATTAAATATAATGGGATATCTGCCATGTGTATGCCCCAAAGGTAGATAAAAATAAAAGTGAGACAGCCTCAAACTGGTCTCTTTTGATTTGAGTGTTCTTTCATTTTTAAGAAGTGGATGATGTTTTAATAAGTTAATGTGAAATAGATATTCTAGAGAGGTACTGCTTATTTTCAATGCCTCCAAGAGTGCAATTTAGTGCTAAAATGCCAGTTCAGCTTCCAACCAGTCATCTCTCACAGGTGGAGAATGTCTAGAGAAGTTATGCCCTTTCCTAACCCCTCAGCTTTCCATCTCTCTGGGCACTGATTCGGCACGGGGTGAATTTGGGAATCCTGACCAAACCTGGGCCTTTGGAGAACCATTATAATGGACTGAAGTTGCGTTGACCACCCGGAGGTCTATTTGGTCCAGAACTGAAGGAGATTCAAGCACCCTTCACTGCAATAGAATAGATTTTGACCTCTATCAGCCCCTGCCCCAGTCACTAGGGGGTCATTAAGTGTAGGAACAGGAGCATCTATGGACATATGCACTAAGGTATCATAGAGCCTCACTGACTAGTACTGTTTTGCGGGGAGGACCCTGTTTCTGCTAAAAAAAAGTCAGGGAGAGGGGAGTATATGGCAAATGGAGTTATAACAGTGCCCAAATGACACAGGTTTTCACTGGTTTGTATGTAGCAGTATGCCAGTGCAAATATTTTGCCTAGATTTCTATCATAATATCATCTTATTAATGTGAAGTTAAACTGGAACACCTTAATAATTATCAATGACCAAAAGAGCCAAATATATTAATGACTGATATTTTTTCTGACATTAAGATAGTGGACTAAAATATTACTTAACTGAATATGGACATAAATGACCTGGTACAGATCAGTTCCTACACGTTTGCAGGGCTCTCTTTGAAATCTCTGGGTAATATCTAGGGCGGGAACTCAAGATCCCACCAAGCCCTCCCACAGAACGAGAATAGGATGAACACATCAAATCCACTATAACTGAGAGCCAGTGTAAGTGGGTGATGTCATTACAGAGTTTATATATATGGTTCTTCATATTATATTTCCTCTCTATTAATACTCAGAGCTAAACAGACTATAAAAAAGATCTTGGGTTTTTTTTTTTTTTTTAGTTTCCTTTTAACTTATTGATTTATGGCTTCTTCTCTCAGGTTTTACAGCGGTTGATTAAATCTAGAGGGAAGTCCCAAAGTAAACACTTAAATGTTCAACTGGTGGCAGCTGATAAACTTGCACAGTGTCCCCCAGTAAGTACTGTAATTTTTTGTCTTAGTCATTCTTGCCTAGACAGGAGACAGTAGTGTTTTTTGTTGTTGTTGTTGCTGTTGTTTGTTTTCATATTACCGTTGTCATTTTTGTTCTAGAATGATGGTGATGACATGTTGTCATAAACATTTTTCAAACTAACTGCTGCTGTCATGTTGGCTACACTCAGGCATCCGGAAATGAGTGGTGTCTGCCATGTAGTAAGAACTTAACCTGATGTTCAGGGTCTGATGTCCTTGCCTGCTACCTTGATTACCTTGCATACGCTCAGCAAACTACTTAATCCGGTCATGTTGACACTTTTATGAAAAGAGAAGAAAAATAAAACATACTGATTTGACTTTTCTTTAACTCTTCAGCCAGGAAGTTCCAGTAGGCAGAAAAGATATAACCTCACAGGTTGAGAATTTATGGGAACAAGAAGAGCCCTGTGGTTATAGCAGATAAAGAAGAGGTCAGGGTTAAGTAAGATGAAAAATCATATAGCAACTCTGCTCCTAGTGCCATTGCCAGAAAACAGCTGCTGAGTTGGAAGCCAAGAAAATGGCAGAGATTTGGGTGGGTGTTGGGGGAGATAACTGCTATCATATGGGTCACCAGAGGCTGATCAGTGTCTACACCTGCTCTGCTGATTTACTACTTCTGTGCCTGTGTTTCTCTAAAGGAAATAACGGTCTTTCCTACTGAGTTGATTCACTAGATTTTTTTTTATGTACTTGTGTAAGGATCATTTATGCTCTGTGGAAGCATAAAATCTAATTCGGATGTTTAGAGAGACAAGACAGCAGAGCTGTAAAAAATATGGATTCTGGAGCCAAATTGCCTGTTGTTCAAATACACACTAGTTATGTAATCTTCAGCAAGTACCTATCTCACTGGCTTGGTATAAAGATTCAACGGGTGAATCTTAGCTCTAAGAACAGGGACTGGCACATAATAAGAACCATGTAGATGTTTCTGTTATAATTATTGGATGTACTTTGCATTGTGCCATGCCTAACCTGTCAGGCTCTGTAAGGATCCATTCCTATCTGTTTCACTGTTGTATCTCATCTCAGTCCTTTATACCGGTAGGCCCACAGTAAATATTTTTTGGATGAGTGAGTAAATGAAAGGTGATAAGAATATGTTGCATCCTTTTATTGGATAGGCCAGATACTATGCTAGATGCTTTGCATAGATTATCTCTAATCTACACCGTTATCTAGTAAGGTTAGGCAATATTATCCCCATTTCATAGATGAGGTGCCTGAAGAGAAGTTAAATGATTTTACTAAGGTCACACAGCAAATTAGGATTAGATTAGATCTATCTGGCTTCAAAGCCAGTTTCCGGCCCTCACAGTCCACCCACCTGTACACACACCTGGTTATCGGTCCACAGATAATTTGGATAGCTTGGAGTCTGGAGTGCTATGTGAAGAAGTGTAACTACACATGGCCTATGAATGAAGCCCACTTGCAAAATGGAATGTATGGTTAAAGCACTGTGTGTGTATTGAAGAATGTATTACCCAGCCCCAACTCTATCATCCTTATCAGCTAAAGGAAGTTAACCTTTATTGAGCAGCTACCAAAAACTAGGAACTATGCTATTGTTTCCAATTTTTAGAATAGTCTTATAAAGAGACTTGCATCAGTTTGGGTCTTCTGGGAAGAGACACCTAAATAGAGTTAGAAGTGCAAATTTATTGGAGAAAGTGCCTGAGAAAGGGGGCAGAACAAGCCAGGAAAACCTTCCAACCAGACGTTAAGTCTAATCTCATGAAAGGAAAGGAGGAAGGAAGGAGAAATGGAGAGAAGGAGTCTCAGACTGAGATGCAGCATTCTTCCATGTTTGTTACACATTGGCAGAAATGTCCAGGCTCTAGTCCCCGTGCTGTGCTCAGGCACTGGCTTAGGAGCAGCCTGTGGAGAGCATGGCCTTGACCTGGTGCCACGGCCCCCTAACCCCCGCCCCAGGCTATTTGCTGACTACAAGTTTTCCAGGAAATCTGAGCATGGACCTCTAAGACTACCCTAGTAGATAACACTATCCCTACTCTCTAGAAGGGAAAGCTAAGTCCCTGATCAAGAAGCTTGTTGGAGGTGACAATTAGTAAATGAGCCCAAGTTCAACCCTAGATCTGTCTGACTCCAACAAACCTGTTTGTTGTTCCACTCTACCTCTACACAGAGTGTAGTGTAGATGAATCTTTGGTGCCAACTTTGCTGTACAAGACATCTCTTCAGGGCAGAACAAAGAACTGGGCAGGGGGGTGGGCAGGAAGTGGTTGATGAGGAAGTTGAGGGAGTTGGGGGATAGAATTCCAATTCAGACAACTGTTGGCCATGTCTATGTGGCCCTTAAGGTTGGATGTTCTGCTGCTCCAAACCTCATCTGGAACAGGGAATCTTTAGATAAGCCCCTCCTCTCTGGGACATGGCAAGGGAGTTCCTTCCTCTTCTGTGTCTGGGTGAGAGGAGGTGTCTCCCTCTTTTCCCCTCCTGTTGCTATTAACGGAACTTCCTCTTTGCTTTTGTTGTATCTAAAAGCATCCCCGCCTTCTTTTGTTTCCTGAGTCAGTTAGCAAAATCTCTCCAACCAATTTATTTTTTTAATTTATTTTTTTAAATCCAGTCCTTTTTTTATTGTATTTTTTTTTGTTTTATTTATTTGTGAGACAGAGAGAGACAGAGCACGAGTGGGGGAGGGGCAGAGAGAGAGAGGGACACAGAATCTGAAACAGGCTCCAGTCTCTGAGCTGTCGGCACAGAGCCTGATGTGGGGCTCGAACCCACAAACCATGAGATCGAGCCAAAGTTGGATGCTTAACTGACCGAGCCACCCAAGTGCCCCTCTCCAACCAATTTAGGCTTTTGGGAAACAAAACCCAGGAAGGGAAATGGAGAGCTGGCAATTTCCTGCCATAGTATCCCCCCTGCCCTCCCCATCCTCCACCCTGAGCAAGGAAGCCCAGACCCTGCCACCTGCATGAGTGGTAGAAAAGAAAGGGGGAAAATACGAAAGGAAAAACACAGATTAATATCTCAAAATTGATCATATCTACCTTCACAGAGGTAGAAGGGTCCACACCTGCAGGCAGCCTAGTCCTGTGAGGACCCTCAGGTGGCCCCAAGATCTGCAGAAGTTTTGGGAGCAGATCTGTGTTGACTAGAGAGCAGATAGGCCTAATTTCACTGGACAGAATGAGCAGACTCCTCCACCAGGAGCAAGATCTTTCACAAGTCTACTCAAATGCAAACACCAGGAAGAATGGGATGACTTTGTAAGTACTGAGCTCCTAGTCTCTCACTGAATTCATTTGGAATTAGGGTGGAGGTGGAGTGGCCTCTAGAAACAGATGTCAAGATGTGGGAGGAAACTCTTCTGGTGAAGTCTGAAAGACATGGTGTCTAAGACCCTTCTCAACTGCAAGACTGATTCTATCTAGATTTTGGAAGTAATCAGTGTAGAGATGTTAGGGAAACCATGAAGGCTATGGAGCCCAAAGAAGAAGAGAGTATTAAAAAAAAAAAAAAAGGTAGAATATATGTCAAGGAAGGTGATATCCTCATGGTTTCAAAATGTCATTAAGATAGATACTTCTCCAGAACTATCCGTAGGCATGTCTGAGGACACGGTATCCATGTCACCATATGGTTAAATCAGACAAACTCAAAATATTTGGTCATCTCAATTCATAGTGGCTCACCTGCAAGGATTACATGTAGCAAGTATTATTTACGGATTAGGCCTTTTACCTTGCTAGGGATTCAAAGGCATGTTCTTGCCTTCAAGGACTGTACAATCTAATAACATTACAGTTGGCTACAAAGAGCAGAATCAGACTCAAATACAGAGAACAAACTGAAGACTGCCAGAGAGGAGGCAGGTGAAATAGGTGAAGGGGATTACAGGGTACAGACTTCCAGCTGTAAATAAATATAAGCCATGGGATGAAAAGTACAGCATACGGAATGTAGTCAATAATTTGTAATAGCTTTGTATGGTGACGGATGGTAACTGCACTTGTGGTGAGCATGCTGTAATGTCTATAATTGTCAAATCAGTATGTCCAGCACCTGAAGCTAATAAAATATGTCAACTACACTTCACTTTTTAAAAAATAGATGGCAGGCAATTTGGTAGGTCACAAATATCCTTACAGATACTACTTTGTAAATCTCTTACAGATTAATAGTGGTGTTTTTAAGTTTTATTTATTTAAGTAGTCTCTACACCCAATGTGGGGTTTGAGGTCACGACCCTGAGATCAGGAGTCACATGTGCTTCCACCTGTGCCAAAAAAAGTGGTTCAGATCAGGGTTTCTCCACTTCAGCACTATTGACATTTTAGGTTGGATAATTCTTTGTTATGGGAACCTGTCCTACGTGTTTAGCAGCACCCCTGGCCAGTAACAACTCCAAACTGTGACCACCAACAGTGTCTCTAGACATTGCCAAATGTCCCTTAGGGAAAAAAAAATCACTCCTGGTTGAGAACCACTGGTTTAGGTTATACACAAGTTTTGGTGAATGATATTTTTGTTTTGTTTTGTTTTGTTTTGCTTTGCTTTGCTTTGCTTTATTTATTTTTTGAGAGATAGAGACAGCATGAGCAAGGGAGGGTCAGAGAGAGAGGGAGACACAGAATCTGAAGCAGGCTCCAGGCTCTGAGCTGGCTGTCAGCACAGAGCCCAACGCGGGGGTCGAACCCACAAACTGTGAGATCATGACCTGAGCTGAAGTTGGACGCTTAACCGACTGAACCACCCAGGTATCCCTTAGAGGTCTTAGAAAGTGATTGCTTGAGATACATTCTAGGTGAATTAAACATGTTTCTTTTTAGTTTGAGCTTTTTATGAGAATGAGTTTGTTAACATTTATTCCTCATAATTATTAGGGAAAATACTCGTGTCCTATTAAAATTGAGGCATTTTAGCTTCTGAGAGGGCTGACAATTGAATAATTGTGTATATAATGCATCTGTTACCTCTAAAATTGCTGGAACCAAGAAGCTATAGGTGCACACTTAAATGCAAATAATACTGTGAGGTGCCTTAGGACTTGTCTATATGTCATGAATCTCACACAGCCTCATGCACTTGGGAGATAGCCTTGCTCTATGTCTCAGCAGCAAATTCTTTTTTTTGTTGTTGTTAGTTTATTTATTTTGAGAGAGAGAGAGAGAGCATGGGCATACGTGTGTGCACATTAGGGAGATGGGCAGAGAGAGAGGAAGAGAGAGAATCCCAAGCAGGCTCCGTACTGTGAGTGCTCAAACCCATGAACTGTGAGATCATGACCTGAGCAGAAATCCAGAGTGGGCTGCTCAACCGACTGAGCTACCCAGGCTCTCCTCAGCAGCAAATTCTTGTTTTATGCAATTGATCAGATAACCTGAAATATTAAACAAGCAGTCTGAATAAGTAAGGCTACTTTGTATTTAATATTTTCTAAACATGGTTTACATTATTAAACATGTTCATTTGGTATTGCTTGAATAGCATTTGTAATGCTAAGAAGGAATTTTACACGCTATGTTGGCACATGTGAAAAAAATCTTTGGATTATGAAAACTAGTAGTAATCTAAAACTGTGTCTGCATGTGTCCCTGCTTTACTTTAAGACCATGATTATAATTGTCCCTGAAAGCCTGGTGATCACTATGTCATTTTAGTTCCTCTAGGAGAGTTTACAACTTGCTTAATTGGCCACTACATCTCCAATCTGAAAAGTCAGCAAGTTATACTGGCAGAGTCGCACATTGCTAAGAAATTAAAGGCAGCAGTCTTTAGAAAGGGAAGTCTAAAATAGTGTTGAAAAAACTCAGCTCTCTGTAGCCAGAAAAATGAATCCTAGACTCAGGGATTGTTGAAGCAGAAAGGAACCTTGAAGAGCAGCCAGGGTAGTATTTCCTGGAGTGTGTTCTTCCCAATATGGTCTCCATGTGATGTCAGCAGGTGCTATGGAGAGAGAGTTCTGATAGCAAAAATGTTTGAGGAAACACTTCTGTAAACAAAGATGAACTGATTGCTCTACTGCAGAAGCCTTAATATACTAATGAGTATTCTATATCTCCATCAGGATAGTATACAGTGTTTCCCTTAAATTGTGAGTGTGGAACCATTTTTCCATAGAGCATCCTGTGGATCTAGTGTTTCGCGGAATACGTCTAGAGGATTGATCCAGTCCAACCTCCTCATTATTAAAGGAGGGAACTGAGACTGAGAGAGGTGAACTGGCTTTCCAAAGAACATAAGCCTTGGCCAAAGTCAGCATCAGACAGTGAATGGCCACAAACTGGTTATTATATATTCTCCTAGAAAGAAAAGCTTGGGTTTCACAGGTGAAGTTTCTTCTTCTTCTTTTTTTTTTAAGTTTATTTATTTATTTTGAGAGAGACAGAGGTAGTCTGAGTTGGGGGTGGGGGGTAGATAGTGAGAGAGAGAGAAAATCTCAAGCAGGGTCTGCACTGTCAGCACAGAACCCAGCATAGGGCTCAAACTCACAAAGCCATGAGATCATGACCTGGGCTGATATCAAGAGTCCGATGCTCAACCTCCTGAGCCACCTGGGCACCCTGATGAAGCTTCATTTAAGAGAGGGTGAGCAAACTTTTTCAGTAAAGGCCAGAAGGTAAGTATTTTCGGTTTTGTGGGCCCTATGGTCTTCTTCACAAAACTACCCAACTCTGCTTTGGTGGCAGGGAAGCAGCCACACAAAATGTGTAAATGAATGCATGTGTTCCAGTCACTCTTTGTTTACAGAAGCAGGAGGCAGGCCTGTAGCCACCCCCACCAAAGTTGCACCAAAGTTGCCACCCTTGTTCTAGGATGTTTTGTTTATCCATGACTGTGCAATAAACTTCCCTCAAACTTACTGACTTCAAACAATGAGCCTTTGGTGGCACTCAGCTGGTGGCTGGCATGGTTCCTTCCGGGAGGTGGCTGGAAGGCTGGGCTTAGCCAGCTCCTCTTTCTCTCCACATAGTCTCAGGGCCTCCCCATCGGCTCTTTCCCACAGGGAGACAGGCTTCTTACATGGAAGCTCCCAGGGCTATAAAAGCCACGCATTCCAATCTCTTAAGCTTAGCTGTTGACCTTAGGTAACAGTACAGCATCACTTCTACAGTGTTCTGCCAGGCAAAAGAGTCACAGAAGCTGCCCGGATTCAGGGAGATAGGACATAAATCCTCCATCTCAGTGCAGGGAGCACCAAAAAATATGTGGCCATTTTGAATCTGCCACAGCCCAGTTCTACTCTGGAAGAGGAAAGACTTTGCTTCACTGCCTGCCCTGGATTCACAGAAGAAAAGGTGGGATGCAGACAAAAGGTGGGCTAGTGAAGCTAGGACCCATTTTTAAAAAAAATCTTACTGGCCTGAATTTATAGTTGGAATATTCATCTATACACTACCTGATTAGACTTCATTTTGCTTTCACTGGGTATCGGTACCTTGGTCCTTTTCAGAGAAATTGAAAATGGTACATTTTAAGAAGGCCAAAGTTCAAATTGGCCCAGTACTGTAGTATTAAAAGCTACATAATACATGGTGAGCAAAGCAGACAGGCAGACAATTGAATATATAAATGAAATGTAATCCCTTAATCCTACTTAGTTACAAGCTGGCTTGTGTTACCATAAGATGACCCTGTGGCTCTTTGAGCTGAGTAATTTTTTTGAGCATGTAAAATGACATTGATCGCTCTCTCTGCCAGAGGGGAACTCATGTCCCCACGGTGTCCTGCAAACCTCTAACATTACAGTCACCATAGGAATTCTCTTCTGTCAACCTTTATTTTCCACTGCTGAACAGACTCAGATTTGTTCTATTAAATACAAGCACTCTGAAGTGAATAATGGTGCCCCGTATCCTTGATCATATTGCTATCATGGTAGTAATTTTCCACTGTCCTCTTCTAGCCATTTTATGTTAATTATTTAGAATCGTGTGGATTCATCCATCTACTTAAAGTACCGTTGCCATTGGTGCTTTCATTATTACAGAGCCTCTGGACACCCACAGTTTAATTCATAATACTGCTTTTCAAAAAGACAGTAATCAATTTGAGATGTTTCCTTCATGAAACAAGGCCACAGAGGATCTAGTTTCTCTCAATCCAAAGGAGACTTCTCTTGTAGGGATTTTAGCCGCCCAACTTGGATATATGGAGTTACGGATAGTTCACTCCCACCAGTGCTATGAGTTAAAGCATTGGATTAGTTTGAACTTAGCAAAAGCACTGAGTGCTTCTTCCTCAGACGATAACACTGGCAGATGTGGCTATAACCTTTGAAGGATAGGAATGGACAGGATGGAAGGGGGTGGTGAGGAAATGTGTGTGAGTCCATTAATGAACGTCATCGATTGTTAAGACAGGAACTACAAAGGATCAAAGCCACTGATATTCTTTGCCCTCATGTCCCCTGCCCCTGAAATTAGTGGCAAGATTTCTGATTATCTTTCCTGGTCAGCTTATTAAAGTTGGAAACTATGCCTGAGATGAACTGCTAGAGCCCCACAATATTGGTAGGCTTTCCTATCCCCATAAGACCTCCTAAATCTTTCAAGATTTGTTGAATTTAGTGTCCAGTTTGCCATCACTAGTTGGCCAGTGAGTTAAGTACTCAGGACTTCAAAAGCTTTAATAATATCAACAATGCACTTGTGATATGAAAGGAACATTGGCTAGTTATTTTATAATTAGCATCATTCAGCCACTTTATTTTACTGAATAGTATTTTCCAGGTTTTTTTTTAATGGTGGCAGATTCGGGATCTCTGTATTTCAGAGTCAAAGAAAGATAAGTGTACTCACCGCTATTATTTTTTTCCTCTTAGAAATAGAAAACCCACATAAGGTTTTATCTGTGTACAACAAATAAATGTAAAGCAATGTATATACCGTGGGAGAGTTGGTATTTAATCTCCTCACTAGCCAGTATTACGTCATGCACCAGCTTTAAAAAAAAGAGTTAAAATTAAATTGCAAAATTAATTTCTAAGTTTTATAAACTTTTTAATAGAAAATGCTTAGCGACTTGCTAAACTTGCTAGGTGAAACTGTCTACAAATTACATGTTAGGTTTAATGAGGCTTTCCCGTCTATGCTAGAAAGGATGAATTTCATAGTCCGAAAGACTCTGTTTCTGTATCTCCTCTCTCCAAAGAATGTACCAGAAGTAAATGGAACCTGCTCCAGTTCTCAGTGTAGGAACTGAAAAATGCTCTATGTTCTGTACAAACTAGGGAGACGGACTATTCCAGTTCCCCCTGGATTTCCCAGATTTGCGCACTGATAGTCCCAAGTACCCAAAAACAGTCAGCCCTGGGCACATGAAAATAGATGATTGCCCTAATTCACGTGCCTCTCAGGAAACTTTGTGGGTGGAGAACCAGACAGATCATTGTTAAGTACTTAACTAAAAAAAAAAAAAAAAAACATATTGCAGATCTTCTTCATTTCCATTCAATTCAGCATCGGTATTTTCCTCCTTTCTCTAGTCCCTGTTGTCTAATTCTCTGAGCAACTGGGTGAGCTGGAGGCCTGGTTTTCACTCTTCTTGTTGATAATGCGTTAATATTTCATGTGCCTGTACGAGCTTATCCAGAAAAGGGACCTACTATGCCTGGTTTTCCAATGGTTTGTTTTGACTCCTGTGCTCATTGTGTATTTACTTTAGCAGCCACGTTATTTCTGCCACTTCATCTAAAGAAAATATCTCATCACAGTTGATCAGAGGTATTTGCCATGGCAGAGCTTCAAAAGCTTGGTGGTACCCTATCTCTGGCATTCATCAAGGGCATGGCATCATTGTGTGAGTCCCTCTTCACTGCCTGTGACTACTGTCCCATTACCCACACCCTCTTCTGCTGATGAGATAACTCTCTGAATCCATATCCCACATTGGAGGCCTCACATATTGCACAGTAAGGAACTAATTAGACTTGAGCCATTACCATTTTTGAAAAATTGGCAAAGCCGGTTTGCATAATTCATGGGGCTGCTTCTCTTTGAATTTCATGTATAATATTTTAAAAAATTTATGCCCTTATACTCACTTTCTAACACTCTGGTCTAATCAGCTGTGTTATTTCCTCAACGGTTGAAAAGAAAAATTGTCACAGATATACAGGCTGTGAAATTCTTCTTAGTTGAAAATAAGCTGCATATGTCAGTATTCATTCAGAAGCTGAAATTTGCTTTCCTCTGTGCTTTTGAAAGCATAAAAGCAGTTTCAAATCATCTTCCATCATATAGCTGTCTTTTTAGCAGGTGCAAAAGCATCGTTTCCTAGAAATGACTGAGGCTTGAGCAAACAGCAGTGTGCTGATGGATACACATTTTGTCCACTGGCAAAGAGGAGTACTTTGTTAAAATTACTTGTAATAAAGTGTATACTTAATTGTATCTGCAGCATGACTGTGTAGCCTGTGGTACAGCCAAGCGGACATAAACCTGATTCAAATAATACCCTTTCGTGGGGGCTGCTTACCTGGTTTTGCTCTCTCTGGCCTTTGTTGTCCTGACTGTGACAGTCAGGACCCTCAGTTAAGGTGTCCCTGGAGCTTCTTTAACTTGGGACTCGATGAAAGGAACAGTTGAGTTTTTGAGACCACACCTTATTGAGAACGCACATTATAGAATGAGACCTATGTAAGTAAGTCAGTTAACATAAATGAAATTACGTAAACAGCAGCCTCCACACACACACGATTTAGAAAACCGTGTTAGCCTGGAGTGGCTAGCAGAGTGGGCCTTTGTTCCAGGGCTGCCCAGTTTCAACTTTCTTCTCCCCGTGCCTTCCATCTGAGTCTGTGCACACTCTTTGGGGTAAGCCTGTTCTTGTCCCACTCAAGTTAGTGCTGCGAAGCTGTCGGAGAATGCAAGTTCCTATCAGAGCAGTATGGATACTTCTCAGATTTGACATTTGATGGGTTACATTAATGTGGGGAAGGGGCTTTTGATTGCAAGAGGCAGAAATTTCTTTGAGTTACTTTGTTGGAACCGGGGATTTATTATATGGATATATGTTGACTGACACTGTAGGAATAAGCTGTTTTTCCATTCTGTCATGAGCCACATAGTCTCTCTCTTCTGTTGCTTCTTCTCTCTGTTTTATTCTCTTCTCTCTACAGCTAGAATTCTTTGATTCACTCATAATTTCCCCTCTCTTATAAATTCAGCTTTCACATGTGGCTCTTTGCCTCCTTCTAAATTCAGAACTTGAAGCTGCAGCTCAGAACATTAACAGTCTCTATATTGTTCTAAATTAAAGTCCCAGTGTGACTTGGAGTATTAAGGAATTTAATATGTGGCTTTCCCACTAGAAGAGGGGAACTTCTTTAAGCAGAGCTATGATGTCTGTTTTCTTGGCTGCTGTATACTTAGAATACCTAGCACAATATAGGTCCTGAGTAAATATTTGACGAATAAATAAAATATACAAAAAAAAAAAAAACCCACCTGAAATCTACTAATAAGGAGGAAAATCTCTACATGAGTTGAACTGGGTGAGTCTTCTCAAACAGCAGTCAGTTTGGACTGAAGTCACCTTATTTTTTGCCTAGTTGCTACACATTTCTCACTGCACCAAAGACTTGCAAACTGCTTTGCAAATTAGGGTTCAAATATTCAACAGAGATCAGCGTGATGAAAACATCCCTATACTAAATGTTGGGAGATTGTTTCCATGGTGCCTTCTGCTTAAGGGAAGCCTCACACAGTTGAGAGAGAGTCGGCTGACCTCCCACCACCTCATAGTCGTCCAGTTTCCGTGAGCCTACAGTCTAGCCGCCATATCAGTGCTGATGGCGGTAACCCTGTATTTGATTCATTAGTGAAAGGCTCTTATCTGCCTTCGGCAGATGAGCTTGTGAAAGCAGGCAGGTAGTGGTGGAGATTTTGCGAGCAGAAAGGTGTGAATGCAGCAGCTGAAACGTGGGGGTGTGGTTTCACTTAGCTGTGGAACAGCTTTTCTCTTTATGAGGTGCCATGGGTTTCTGACTGTCTCACCAGGGAATCTGCGTCCGGGGTAAATCCTGTGTGCGTTCCCAGCCACACTGCAGGGGCACTGAAGTGCCACTTTGCTCCCCTGGGGTGGAAGAACACTTCCTGATTACAGGCCAGGTGTTGGACAAAGTCCTTCCTGACAGAAACATGGATACCAAATACTTGTGTGACACCCCTTCCCTCCCACAATCAGATATTCCTGGTCCTTATTCTTTCTTAACCATTTCACACAATCATCTTTCGGTAGCAGAAACCACTGTAATGGGCATTTCTAGTATTCATCCTGAATCTTCTTTCCATATTGTTTTATCATGAGACGGATAACATGTTCACAAACACCCTGAAAAGTACCTTAATAAAGGTTGTTCCCTTCAACATAGTTATTTTGGGAGGTGAAGTGGTTATTCCCATGATATGGTCGTTGCCCAAAATATTTTTAAAACGCCTCTTTCAGTGCCATTAATATTCTGAAATAAGTATAATTGAGTTCTATAGGAATATATGGATAAATATGAATATGTTTTTGCTATCTTCTACGTATAACACTATTACAGTCACGTCATCTTTTTCTTCTAAATAATGAAAGATCTAAATATTTAATGAGCACTCCTGTTTTTGTGACCATGTCCAAATTTGCGCTTGGTTAACTGTGTAGCTCCTCACTGGACTTTAACTCTAGAAAGTGCCAGCATAGCCTCTCAAATGTGGTATAGGCCAGTAGATGTTTTTGTGATGCTATTATCTGCATTAAGTGGAATTTTAGGTTTCATTGCTTAGAACCTGAAGTATAAGCAAAATGGATTTGCCTTGTCACCTACAGGAAATGTTTGATGTTATATTGGATGAAAATCAGCTGGAGGATGCATGTGAACATCTGGGAGAGTACCTCGAAGCATACTGGCGAGCTACCCACACAACCAGTAGCACCCCCATGACCCCCCTGCTCGGAAGGAATTTGGGCTCAACTGCACTCTCACCATATCCCACGGCAATTTCTGGGTTACAGGTACTGCCACTTTCCACTCATGCTTTTACAGTCTTACACTGGAGATTCTGCAGAGGACTTAATTGGGATGAAGACTGGGATTATCCTTAATCTGAAGAGGGAAACGGATGTGGGCATTATCTTAAAAAACAAATCCAAACTTCTCTGTGATCTACCATCGGCAGAGTTCCCCAGAGAGGCACTGTCCATAGAACTTTGCTCTGAGTTAACATGTATGCCTTTTGCTTAGACAAACTAATCCCTCCTGTGTCTAAACCTTGCCAGGACGCTTCTTACCTACTCAGTGCAACTGTCCATTACTTCTCCAGGTCACTTCTTAAAGATGATACGTTGGTGGCAATGTAAGGTACCATGGCAAGCTAAGTAAGATATTTTGGGACAGATGGACCTTTTGACTGCCCTTAACTAATCGTGCCCCATAGGGCCTGTCCCCTAGCTTCCTCAACACAGAATGTGCACATGAGTAGAGTCACTCTGTTTGGAAAGAGTGACAGATTCCTGAGTTTTCTTGGAGGGGGGGGACCCATCTTGGTCAGTGGCTATGGTAGGTGTCCTTTAGGGAAGCTGGGGACAGATGCAGCTCTTCTGCTGTTCCAGTGCTGCACTCGGCTAGATGTGAGGAGCCCGAGGCATTAGGATACAAAGTGAATTTTGCCTTTTGACATCAATTATTATTTATCATTTATCAAGAAGCTGCTGGAGTGGAGCCCAACCCACAGCTGGCTGAGGTACATCTAGCCATTTGAGCTCTCTTGTATCATGACTAGTTTTATAATAATGGGTTATAATAATAATCATAATTATAGACCATGTAAAGTTAAGTCTGAGAGGAAGGGCCCTCTCTGAAATGCTGTATTATAACTGTATTACTCTCCTACAAAACTTCATCTTTATAAGCAGAAAACTGCCCTATAAATGAATAGTTTTTGAGGCTGGAAATGAACCTGGGAAATGTACTAGTGCAATGCACATATATATGTATGCGCCAGGACTGTTTCTTGCCTGGTTTCACTGCCCGTGTGCTGATCCGGCGTATCCACTGACTAGTTTGGGTCGGCTCTAAATTGTATACTGTGGGGTGAGAAATGGATGCATTAAGCAATATGCTTCTATAATGTAAGGAGAAGTGAAATGTACTTTATTTATGAGTATAACACTCTGGACTCTAAGACTCTAAGACATCTGCCTAGAGTGGACATTTCACTTGAGTTAATGTGCCCTTTATTCAGGAGCCTCTTCTTTCTTTTAGTGACCATGGGTATTCAATTGTCAGCCTCCTGGCCGGGGTGAAAGACACAGGCTCTGCCTATTGAATGATTTTCCCACCACATGAAGATGAGTGTCCCTTAGAGGAAATGTATCTAGGTCCTTGGTTTCATCAGGATCCTGTTTCTTAACAGAGGTGACCTACCTAAGTAGACAGGCACAGCTATGATACATGTTTTCCCATGATTTAAAGAGAAATGTTGAATAACATTTTCTGAGCCATCAAGTAAGTGTCTGAAGGTACTGATTTCAATTAATGGTATTAGAGGAATTTAGTTTATATCTGAAGATAATTTTTGCAGGACATTTCAGTTGAGGAAGCAAGAAGTGCAAATATCAGTTAGCCAGCTCCTTATGATTATTGTACACTCCTTTGGAAAGAATATTGCTGAGAGACTTAATATTTATGTATGATGAAGAAACACACACATTATTTTATGGGCAGCACGAATCATAATTTCATGAAAATATTTTATAGGGTACAAGGAACATTCAGCTAGATAAAGGTGAAATGTGTGACTTTAGGAGAAGAAAGATTTTATCAGTTCAAGAGAGAAAATAGCAGATGCTATTCTGAACTTTAACTTATTTCCCGATAGGAAAATAATCCTCAGTTTTGCAGTAGAAGTGGAGTTATTGAGTCTTCCTAGATATAATAAGTTCCATTCAGCAATTAACTTCCAATTCTCTACTTTTAATAGGCAGCATAGTCATGTAGCATCATGTAATTAAATTCATAAACTATCAGCATTTTAGTATCTTTGCAATGTTGTATCCCAAATAAAATAGACCAGATCGTTTCAGCAGACCATTTGTGCATCAAAATGCCTTATGAAGCCTGATATTTAGAATTTTATTGTACATATACTACTGTTGTACATATATTTAAATATAAATATGAATGAGATGAATGAGGCTGACATGATTTAATCACTGAACTATCTGGTATTTATATAGAGTCAGCGTATGAGGCACAGCAACCACTCCACGGAGAATTCTCCAATTGAAAGACGAAGTCTAATGACCTCTGATGAAAATTATCACAATGAAAGGGCTCGGAAGAGTAGGAACCGCTTGTCTTCCAGTTCCCAGCACAGCCGAGATCATTACCCTCTTGTGGAAGAAGATTACCCTGACTCATACCAGGACACTTACAAACCCCATAGGAACCGAGGATCTCCTGGGGGATATAGCCATGACTCCCGACATAGGCTTTGAGTCTGCGGAAGCAAACAAAAAATTCATCTGTTGACAATTTGCCATAGCACTGCTAGGATAAACCAATCATCTTAACTTGGCAAGTACAGCACAGTGTTAACTGTGCTTGTGGGCCGCTGTCATTTGATGTAAGGGGCAAAAAAAAAAAAAAAAAAGTACATTATGCCCTTAAGTCTAGATGGTTATTAGATGCCCAGTCATATAGATATTATTAACCTCGGCATTTACATAACAGTACCTTTTGTTTTCTTCATTAGATTTAGACACATCGATTTGTAATTTAGGGTACTTATCAAGGCACATATAAAATAATTTCCCATGCTGGAAATTCCAAATGACCAGTTCCAGTTGGAACCAATTTATAATCCAATTCCTGTTGGAATTTGGGTGAATCGACTAGAAAGTCTACTTGAGCATGTTGTAGTCAATTTAAAAATCTGAAAAAAAAAAAAAACCAAAAACCTAATTAATAAGAAAATCAAAATTCCAAAAGAAGCAAAATCCAGGTATGGTATGTATTTGATGGAAGCTAAATTTACATTTAAAGTCGGAATGTATAAACATTTTAATATGTTAATGTTGCTGGAATGGCTTTTCAGACTTACCAAAAGTATTGACAGTGCCAAAAAAAAAAAAAGGTCTCCAATTAATGCAGAAATTATTCACTCTCCTCAGATTTTAATATTTTTGTTTCTTTCCTGGCACAGCTGTTGTATTCAAAGTGTTTTGCTTTTTGTTTAGTCACTACTGTTAAGCTTGTTTGAAGTTGGCAAAAAAAAAACCAACAAAAGAACAAAAAACACCTCAAAATTTCTTTAGCAGTGAGAGAGAATAATATAAAGAAGCCCAATCATAGCTGGTCATGGGAAATGGAAAAAGGGGTGTTGCCTCCCCTTTACTCAATCTGAGTACAACTACATACACAACAACATGCAGGAATCTGAAGTCACACAGTAAGGATGGGCACAGAGCCTCCTGAGTGCGAAGCTAAACATCTCCAGATGGGAACTCATCCGTCCAACTAACCACAAACACGGGGCCCTTATTTCCTGCCAGCACAGTTGCATATCTTTCCATTGCTTCATTCAGTCTCTGTCTTTCAATCTGTGAATGTTCTAGCCCTTCCCCAAATTCTTTATAATCTTGCTAAGAACTTTTATACGGAAGCATTCAATTTTGAGATCGAAAACTGTGTTTATACAAAATGATGAAATGAAAACTGTGAAAACAAAAATGATGAACTTAAAGCCTTGCAATATAAAGCAAACTCACAGATTCGAAGTATATCTGTTCACTAAAATTATAGCAGTTTTGTTGACAAGAATTATAAAGAATTTGGAGATTGAGCTGCCTTATTTCTAATGAACACTCCTCTTCACCTATTAAGTCTTCACAATTTTTCCAGTGGTTGTAATTACAAAATTAGTGACCTTCTGTCTTATATTATCAAGGAAGCCTTAGATTCACTATTATCCAAGGAATTATTGAAAATTGATCCTTTTATACAGTATACAAATATCTTTCAGAAGAGACTCTTGTTTCTAAAAGTCCACAGTGCATGCATTTTTCTAAAGCCCCCGGAGGACCAGGCATAAAAATCCCTTTCTAACTGGTACATGTCATGAAGCCTGCATTTTGAAAACAGTAATCATTGATTTGTATTACCTTATTTTCCTCCCAAGCTTTTCAATATTTAGGCTTTCAAAGCATGCACCAGTTTAATAATTTTCCTGATCATGAAAATAAGTTCCAAATTCTTGATTAGTTATATATCTCTTGATACCCATGGTGACCTCCCACATTCGCTCCCCTCCTGTTCACCGTGCATACTCCATTATGAACCTGTTTCGCTGGTGATGAGGATGCCTATAACTATGTAGGTTATTTCACATATTTGAAACAACTGAAAATATGAGCTCAGTAAATTCTAAAAGTTACCATGTAAGATTGGCTCTTGAGGTTCTTTTGTCATCTAATGAAGCTTACAGAACTTTCAGTTAAGACACTTAAAAGAGCTGTATCCATTAGGCACTTTAATAAACATATAACCTGCCATTACTGAATACTTCGTTAGAGCACAGAAGAGCATTTTCCAGCAAATGAAAATATATTTATTACATGTACAGCACATATTGCATGAGAAAAAGAACATTAGCCAAAACATTTTTCTATATGCTCTGCTGGTTTCTTGTTTGTGCGCATTAAAGTATTTAATTGCAAAGAGTGCATCAAGGTGATAAATTTAGACTAGACAGCTGTTCGGCTTTTTCTGTAGTAGCATTAGCAATCCGGTCATTTAACTACTTTAAGATATTTACATTTTATGGCAGGTAGCTGCAACAGCATTTACATATATTTCCTAGTCAGCAAGATTACCATATTCTTTCACCTTTTAAAAATCACTTGTTTTTAACAGCCTCTCAAAGCCTTGTTTCTAAGTCTTCCATGTCATGCTGATAAAGAGAGGGGCCCATTCAATATCTGTGCACAAAACCAACCTGTCATTTACCATCAAGTGTCTGTACCTGTTTTGCTTTGCATTCTTAATCAAAAGCTAACAATCTTGGAAAGGGTATAATGTATATTTTCTTGATGGATATCTTCAAATTTTTACTTTGGTTCAGCATATTCTTTTCCATTTCTTTTGTAATTAATAGATTTATCTTCTCCAAATGAAAAAGAAATATGCATTTTCTTTTTTTTAAGTGTAGAGTTTACTGTGTAAATGATACTTAAGTACACATGTATACTAAATGAAAGTTTTATTTTTGCCAAGCATATCAAGCACCTTTGAAAAATACATATTTCTCAAATACTTTGTTTTTAAGTGACTTCATTTCAAAAGAGCAAATGATAAGCAGGAGGAACGAGTCTTACAATGTTTTGAGGCTATTTTAACTTGTAGTATAAATCACATATTCTATAACTTCAGTATATATAATATCAGAATATGTAAGTTACATATTCTGTAATTTCAGTCTGCAAACATGTGACATTGTAGACACCTGTAACAATGTGGAAATGTAGTTCTGGAAAACAGGGAACGCAATTTGTCGATCCTGATGTTAATTCTCAAGGCTATAATGTAACTCCAATATTATAATCAACAATGTTATCTTGTTTACGCCAATATTTAAAGCAACACTTGGAAATGTTTATAAATGACTGATTATTCTCTCTTTATACAGTTCTATTGGAAAGAAAATTGAAATTAACAATTTAGACTGATAGTCTTTCCTAATAAGAGAGTCTTAATTATGTGATGATATGTCATTGCACTTAGTCCTTAAGGAAATGAAATTTTTTTAATATAACAAATTCTAAGAAAATTATTTGTTCCCTTTGAGTAATTTGTTAATTACTTTAATTATTATTGTTGTTGTTTGCAAAATGTATTTTTGGAATGTTAACCTCTTTTCATACCTGCATACTTGAACTTGTCTTTTGTGTGGGGGCCTTAAAATTCATACTAGGAAGCTAGGTCAGTGAAAGGGAGGGAGAGAAGGAAATTATGCCAAAAGGTGGTTTGCAAATTTAAACTCTGAATGAACATATCATAAAATGTTGTTGAGACCCAGGATGTCAGTTAAGAATGTTTCTCGGCAACTTTAATTTGCATGCTAGTGTATGTTTTCAGTTATACAATTTTACTTTGATATTTGCTAAAAAATAAAAATGATGTAATGCCACTATAGAAATTGCCCTGTATATTAATATTTATACTACCTCTTCTCTAGAGAAGACAATCTGTCTTTAGAGAGGAAAACACTTTTCAATAAGTAGTGATCGAATTTGTCACTCTTAACTGCTGACCCAGCTGCAAAACTAAATGCATAAATTCTTAAAATATACTTTCCCTTTAAATTTTAAACTGTATCCCAAATACTCTTGTCACCCTTCATTTCTTCCATGTTAGTGAAGTTTTCTTTGAATTGGTTCACAGTTTACCCGCACACAGGTTAATTTAAGATATCAGTCATCATAAGGAGCAAAACAAACTGCAAGGGAATTGCCATTGTGTACAATTTGTTATAATATCTAGCTCTAAGCCTGCAAGGATAGATTCAGAGGCTTGAAATTTATGTGCAGCTGGTTTGAATATTCAAATTTTGTTGATCCTTAATGTCTCCCGTGGACAGCCATTTACTAGGTGAACATATGCATTATCTTGGACTCCCATGTCATTGGAGCAAATTCCGTACAAATATTTTAAATTAATGGGAATGTACCTTATTTCTTTTATATTTCTGTCTTTGTGTTTCATGACAGTGTTGCCTGTTGTTTTCTTTTAATTATACAAAACTCATCTTTGGATGACTGTATGAATGAAAACATAGCAGATTATGTAATAAAATTTGTTTTATTAGTTCCTCATATCTTTAAATATTGTTAATACTTTGTTACTAAGTTACTTACTCAAACTGTGTCTATAGGACAAAGAACAGGCCTCCTCTTTTCAATGATAATTATGATCAAACCAGTCAATAAGATAATTGTCTGCAGACAATAAGGATAACTTTTTTGTTGTTGACTTAAGGAGTCAAGTTAGTCAAAATAGTGAAACTGGTTCATGGGCAGAGAGTTACAGCATTCAAAAATCACTTTTTAAAGATTTCTTCTTTTATTAAGATGAACTTTCTCCAGTGAAATACATCCTCTTACAGCAACTATCTTTATCTACTTGTGGGTCGTTTAATCCCAAATGCTTCCTGTAATTGAGGGACAATATAAGAAAACTGGAAAATGTCTCAGCAGATACTCTTGAACAAGGGCTGTAACTTCCGTGTGCCATGAAAAGCATTTAAATAAGAGTGAATAACAAGACTGTTGGAGAGTCATGGTTACGTACGAAACTTTCTTTGTTTCTTGTGATGTATGTAAAGTGTTTGCCGAAACATGGTAGAAGATGTTACCGATGAATTTAGAATGGTGTGGGGAGTGCACTAATGCAACCTCTTTGAAAATCAGAAGGAGTTAAAATGTGAACTATGGGAGAACCCAAAGTGGCTGGCCTCTAGCTTTTCAATACTTCGTAAGTGTTCTTATGTTTTGAACACTCAAATTTCTCAACAAATGGCTATGTCTATATTTATGTAAGGGCCACTCTTGCCCTACTTGCATGCCAATTTCACACACTTTTAACTGAAGTCAGTGTGAATTCTGTATGCATAGGGATGTGTTAAAGATGCAGGATTGTTAATGCTATATTGTTGCATACTATTTTTCATATGCCTTACGATATTTTCTGGGACGTTATTAAAAGGAAATCATTTTATTGCCAATGAATCTATGTTGTTACTTCTGATCTGCATTAGCAGTAGAAAAATAAATAATGTAGCAAAACATATATTGTACAGTACAAAATTATAAAAGATATATATTTTGCCAATAATATGAAAATAGATTGAGGAGAAAGAAGCACATTTGTTATAGCACAAACTTAACAACAAAATCCACTGTTAAATCTGGCAGTTGTATTTTTTAAAAATATATAGATTTCATTCTAAGTTTTATCGGATTTATTTCATCTGCCATCTTTTTAACTTGCTGCTTGATACTTTTCCAGCAATTTACTTCATAGCCTTGCAACCTGTGGATGTAATTTCTTTTATTTTATTCCCTTGCATAAAACTTATTAAATGTTATTTTGTGATAAGACTCACATTATATTTACTGTTCTTATTTCTGCTCCTTCAGTAACAACTACAAAAAGTATGGCAAGTGAGCTCATAGGGCTCCTCTGAATTTTGGACATAGTTGAAATGTTTTCTGTTTTTCACAGCCTAAAGTCAGAACGATAAATACAGATGTCCCAACAACAACAAAAAAGTATTTAGGGATCCTTCAATTTGTTTTGTACTGAATACTATTTTGAAACATAAGTTAAAACCATTAGTTGTTTTTTTAAAGGGGTGGCGGGAGGGAAAAACATAAATTTATTAATACTAAAACTAAACATGGCAAATTGATGTAAAAAGATTTTCCCCACTACTCTGAGGGCTATTGATATCCCAAGCTATTGCTATATCTCCAGCTACAAAGTGGGAAAAAAATTGCCTTTGTCAAATAATGTTTTCTTTTCCTTAAATTTTAGTTATTTATTTTAATAATTTATCCCCTTTTATTTTTCTTATATAGGTAAATGTGTAGCATTCTACAAGGCATGCTGGGTAAAATATACTATGCAAATGTGTTCAGTGCTGCATGTTTTGTTCTCCCTCTGCTTTAGTGGCTTTAAAGAGGAAAATGTGTTGTTATTTTTGTGAAGAAAAACGTTTAACAGAAAATGCAGAGTGCATGCATAGAGTATCCTAATTTCTATGGATTTGTTTTATGGAATTTAAATGTGTACAAATCAACTGCATTAATTTTTTCTTTTATATAATAAATGAGAAAACACTGAAATCAGCGTTATACCTCTCCTTTATATTATTCTAGAGATATTTATATTATTCTGGAGGTATGTTCCTATACCTCTTGCAGAAAAAAGTCTTAAACATTTACCTCCACAACACAGATTCAACTAAATGACGATTTCCTGAATACTCTGCTAGGGTATAGGAGTTTATTACGAAAGAAGTATTATATTAGGAGACAGCATGTAAAGTAAGTCTTTACATGCTTACACACACACACACACACACACACACACACAGAATATATTACAATATATGTGTAAAGTAGGATTGAATACAATATAGAAAAATAAACTAGATAAAGTTTATTATTCATGAGAAATCCCTAAATGATTACTTTAATGTAGCAGTTATCAGAAGTTTCCAAAAGTATCTTGTCTCCATCCATAAGCATTCCATTGATGGCATATAGCTTATGACTTGACATTTCTTGTGCCCTGTGTCAGTCAACCACACTGTGACTTGATTGGCATTTGACTTTTTTCTCGTAGTGAGCAAAAAAGTTCAAAAGAAATGTACACTATGTTGATTATTATCAATGCAGTAGAATTACACAGTGATTTATTGCCGCCAACTTATTTCACAAGCATTATCTCATTTAATCCATCTGACCACGCTGGAAAATAGGCAGGCCATAGATTATTAGACCCAACTACAAATGAGGAAAACAAAGGTCATTGTAACTTTTCTCTGCAAAGTACTTTTGTCTAAAAAATACATATATCAAAAGCTTTTAAGCTGGTAGTCATTTGAAGCACAGAAAACAATGCTGGAATACAGTAATTGTTGACTGAATGAATGGTACTTAAATTAGTGGAGAAATATTATGTAGGGCCGTCCTATCTATTAAGGCATTTCAACCAAAAATCCGGAATTCCCAAATAGAATAATTGCAGCTCAGTGCAATGGCTCCATTAAACTGGCCATATGCCTGAAGCCACCTCTTTGGTCATCAACAAACCTCTACTAATAGGAAAGGTTGTGGACAAACATGTTGTTTGTCCTGTCATACAACATGCAGATTGGTATAGTGATTAAACTGTAAGCCATAACTCTTGCCTGTGTTCAAAGCCTGGATCTGGCAGTAACCAGCTATGAGCTTGGGGCAATCACTTAACTTGCCTGTACTTTAATCTGTTTTTGTAAAGCAGTTTTCCTTTTGGTTACAGGTCACCGTCACTTGTTTCTTTGTAGTTTCGGTAATTTTTTTTATTGGATTCAAGATACTGGAAATACTCCATTCTGGATGACTTGACCTTATATTCCTCCAAAAGAATGCTGGACTTGTTTTGACAGTCAATTGTAAATTAGTTTGATCCTCTCAAGGTTTGTTTTTAAGCTCGTTTAGGACTTGTCTAGAGTGGGATTTCTTCATAGGCTAATTTAGCTTCTCTTCCAAGGTCTCTGGGGGTGTCTACTGAATGTCCCATATATTTAGTGAGTTCTCTTCACTCTGACTGACAGAATGGGTACTCAGATCATCCCTGGTCCTTAGGAAGTTCTGAGAATTATATGTTTTACAGCTCCCTGGTACTTGTTTCTTTTCTCAGAAATTGTTACTGGCTAGTCTCGGGTTTCTGCACCGGTCCAGGTTTATTAACAGCCAAAGACTCAGTAGCTCAACTTAAGCAGGCTTCTGGAGCTTTTCTCTGTATAGCTCCCTCCTTTTAGCCAGTCTGCTTGATTCTAGATACTTTGATACCTTGGAACACTGATCTTTGCCTTCAACTCAAGGAGACTGCTAGACTCAATTTGAGTTCCCACCCCCACTGTCACTGGCTAGGCATTGCCTCCAGGCAGAAAATCCAGGTAATGGTTAGACTCACCTCATTCGTGCCTCAATCCTGTGCTGTATGTTATCCAATATCTGAAAACAGTTGTTTTCCACATTTTGTCTCGTTTCCTATTTGTTAATGATAACAGAGGGCAATTCTAGACCATCCCACTTTCCCATACCTGGAAGCAGAAGTCTCTTTTGTGACGTTTTGCACATTACTGTAATCATGGATACTCTTTAAAAGATTTTATAAGGAATTTGTTTTCACAAGTAGCTTCACACTACTCAACAAACATTTCCAATTACTGTACTTACACAATGGTCCAAATTTATATCTCACACAAAGGTCTTATAGTTGGACAATATTGTATTGGGCAAATTTCCCTTTTCTTCTTCCTCTTCTTCTTCTTCTTCTTCTTCTTCTTCTTCTCCTTCTCCTTCTTCTTTTTTGAGAGCCACTTAGAAATAATCTGGCAGACTAAGCCCTAACTTTGCAAGTAAATATGGATATGATATGGGGCGCCTGGGTGGCTTAGTCAGTTAAGCGTCCGACTTTCGCTTGGGTCATGATCTCGTGGTTCGTGGGTTCGAGCCCCGCATCGGGCTCTGTGCTGACTGCCAGCTCAGAGCCTGGAGCCTGTTTCAGTCTGTGACTCCCTCTCTCTCTGACCCTCCCCTGTTCACGCTGTCTTCCTCTCTCCTAGAAATAAATAAAACATTTTTTAAAAATATGGATATGATAACCATTTAATACGTGGAAAGAGATGTGTGGCGAGTTTGTAAAATGTCTTAAGATCTGCCAGAAGTACCACCAACAGTGTGCAAGAATGGAAATATTAATGTTAAGAGTTAATGTAAATTGTCTATGCAAAAAATATTGTTTTTCTAAGTAACCTAGAGAGTACTTTATTATGTAAATATAAGCATAACATAAAATGGATTCGTAATTTTCTTTCCTTTCATATGTCACTTCTAAATTTGGCTTTTGGGACCCCTCTTCCCCATTCACACACTCTTTCTGTCTAAAATAAAATTAAAAAATTAAAAAAAGAAAATGAATTTGGCTTTTTTAACCATAAGCCCCCAAAGAAGTCAAAGGACTTTTATCTTGCAGTTATTTAAAAAGAGACACATTTTAGTCCTCTATGCTGCTCGTTGTTTTACAGTACAAATTTTTTAGTCCAGTTAAGAAGAACTGTAGACTGTCAAGGTCTTACTAATATTTTTTGCTATATCGAGATAAGATATTGTACGGCTAGTAGATGTGAGGTGGAAAGATGTAGTTTATTGTTGATTTTGTTTAATTTCATTCAGATCTTGAGCATGAAGGGGCAGAAGTTCAAAATGCCTTTTATAGGTTTCCCATATTCTCTCTCTCTCTCTCTCTCTCTCTCTCTCTCTCTCTTTTAACCAAAGTTAAGGAGAATAGAAAGAATCAAAGAAAGACCTTGGGGACAAACCTACTGTTTTTCCACATGTGAAAAGTGAGGCCTGGAGAGATTAAGCAATTTACCTAGATAAATATAACACCTGGAAGGAGAACTCTTGCTATCAAGTAACCTACTGGTTCACTTTTATTCTAGTTTCGAACTAAATATCCCATACTAGTAGGTTGATGAAATACAATGTGACACTTGCACAGTATGGGACATAGCTATTCTAGGTGTCCGGGCAAGGAGACTGTAGGAGCAGAGGAAAACGTTTGACCGGCTGCTTAGCCAGTTGGGAATAACGGAAATTCCAGCTGGAAACGCTAGTTGGGGTCATATTTTGGAAAAAAATTACCATCTGAGGTAGTTGGACTCTGCTGCTCAGTTTTAGTTCCTACGGCAGATTTTTTAACCTAGGAGGGACTTGAACAAAATCGTTGCTTGAGGCTAGACTGAAAAAAAAAGAGGAGGGAGATTGGAGACGGAAGAGCCCTGAGGCGCAAACCTTAATTGCAGTAAGTAATTTTGTAGGTAAGGCCACTGGCTTCAGCTGGATGGAGAGGAGAGAGAGAGAGAGAGAGAGAGAGAGAGAGAGATGTTAAGCTTCCCTCCCAGAACACCACGTCTTTGCGCAAAGGTGAGACGTGGAACTTTCGCTGTAGTGTGTATGAAAAACTGCGGATTGGTACTAGGCACTCAACATATTTGCATTACGGCTCTGTCCAGGAAACGCAAGGAAAAACATGAAACTGGCAAGGACGTTAAAGCAAGCAGATAAGAGGTATCTGTCACGACCCGCAGCCTGCATTGCCTGGATCCCCGGGCTCGGTCCCGCAGGCTACAGGTCTTTTCGAAAAGCAAGTAAAACACCGCCAAGCGGGCGCCCTTTCTCAGGCTCCGCCCCTTCGGCCGCGCGCCTGCGCCCTCCTGTCCCGTTCGTCCCACCCCTCTCCTCCCCCGCCCGCGTGGTCGCCGCCACCGCAGGCGCCCCAGAGGAGCTGGGGGAGGACGGTGGCCCGCGAGGCTCGTCGCAGACAACGCGGCGGCGATGTCCGCGAGCCAGGCGAGTGCCGCGGCGGCAGCGGCGGGGCCTCGCACGCGGCAGGGCGGCCTGGGCTTCGGCCTCCCTCCGGTTCCCAGGAAGCGAGCTGGCGGCCAGCGCGGGAGCAGCAGCAGCAGAGGCGGAGGCTCCGGCGCGTCTCTCTCCTCCCCTTCAGCCTAAGCCCGGGCAGGCCAGGCGGCCCGGGTGGCTGGAGGGGGGTCTGCTGCCCAAGAATGGGAATTCTCTTCACCAGGATATGGAGACTGTTCAATCACCAGGGTGAGGGGTGCGGGCCAAGCGCTAACGAGTGGGGGAGTGGGTCAGCCCTGGCCGGGTGGGTGGGGGTCCCCGAATACTTCCGGAGTGTGGGCGGTACGGCTGCGTGCGGTCTCCGCTCCGGGGGCGGGCTGCGTGGATGCTGGCCCGGGTGGCTTTCAGTCTCTACTCCCGAGTTCGGGAATGTTTTTTTCTTGAGAGACCTTCTTGCGAAATCCATTCTGCAAATGCACCCATTGCTCCGATTTCGGTTTGGAAAGGAAAAGCTCCCCCCCCCCCCCCACCACGTCCCTTAGTGGCTTGTCCTGTAGCTTTTCTTCTTTCAGCAATTGGGTTTGGACACCACGTAGAAATGCTGGGGTCCTCTGGGATGAAGGTTATAGGTTATGGCCCGAGCCAAACCACTGAGCGATGGAGGGTTGCAGAATGCGGAAAACATGAGGGATCGCTCTTAACTTGTCCAGTACACCTCGGTTTATGAGCTCTCCCTGTACCTCCATCCCTCTCTTTGGGGAGACTAGTGCATCCCGAATGGTGATGAACCTCTTTCCGCTTCCCATATTCATATTTGTGTTTAAGGTTAAGCTTAAGATCATTTTCCTGTTTGTGTTCCTTATTTAAGTGGAGGGTTTAGGGGGTTTTTGGCTGGATGAAAAATGTTAAAAGTGTTTCACTGAAAGCGTTTGAAAACATGCCATATGAAACATTTGCTTATGTAGGTAACTAGCAAGTTACTACATACAGAATATATCATCATACAGGGATGCTTGTTCTTCTAAACTGAAACATTGTTTTGAAATGCTTTGTTACAAGATGAGTGTCTAAAACTGAGGAAAGATGATACAACTTTTACAGAAAGACTCCATAGTCAGTGAGATACACTATACATAGTCAGTGGTGTTCTTTTTGTTTCTTTTTAACTCCAGTTAGGTGATTTATCATTTCTGCTGTCAGTAACTTAAGTTTGCTTTTTTGTTTTGGGTGAGCTGGTGGTGATGTCACATCCCAAAGTTTTCCAATAAAAACTTGAATGAGTGGTGACATCTATTATGTCCAATGTATCCCCACTTCCTCCTTCATGACCCAGCTGCTCCTATAAGAAGATGATGGGAAGGGAGCAGAACTGGAACTTGTGATTGCTGTGTATCTTAAAAGAAAAAAAAAATGGTAGTGTAGATCACATGACACTTGGTGGAAGAGCAATATTTCAAATGATTTTTCTGATATGAGAATTTTTCTTAAAATGGAGAAAACTAATTCTAATCTGCATTGTCTCTGGTTAGCTGTTTCTGTTGGGAGAGGGGAAGTGAGACACAGTCATTTAACCTCTTGGGTCTAGATATTCTCAATGTAGAACACCAGGGATCTTGAATGAGTGAGTGTCAAGATCTGTGGAGCCTGCAGATCTTGAAAAGGTAATCTCTAGGTCTCAAGAATGGGAACTAACATTGCTATAAAATTGGTAGTGTTTTTAGCAGATGGGATCTATTCTAGTTTTAACCTCCATAAGTTTTGTATTATTTTAAGCAAAGCTAGTATTTCAGTTCTGCTATGAGATTTATATTGCCTGTTGATTGAGCTCCAGTCATGCGAGAAAAATGAGGTATCTCTACTTTGTATTTTGAGCCAGTGATAAAATTGTGTCTGTAATTTAAGAATGAATTACAGCTTTGCCAACAGCTACCTGCAAGTAGTAAACAATAAGGGTGTTATGCACTGTTGCTACTAAAAGTTGCTAATAGTGGTGTTCTTGTTCCCTGTATTTTGTGGTTATTTTTGACTGGACTCTTATTGCAGTGTTGGGAAATTAATAGTAAGAGGAACTAATGAAGTTAAGTTTTAGGAATTTAGATGTCAAAATATTTTGAAAATGTGAATGAACTATTCTGCTAAGTGATGTGGTTGTTAATCAGTAGGGTCATATTTCAGAATATTCACCATTAAATCTAATGCCAGATACTTGGTGGTCTTTTTGATGCTTTTAAATTGGAGCTATGATATATATGTCAGATTTTGGATGCTTTATTTTACCTTCAGAAGGTACAGAGCACGGTTCTATATTCTTTTCACATTAACTCTTGGAAGGAAGATTTTAGGGGATTACAGAATTGGCCATGCTGAGGGAACTTAAATTATGCCATATCCCTTTTTTCTGAAACACCTTTAGAATAATTTTTTTCAGTTTAAGCTTAGCTTGGTTGAGTGCACAGTGAGAGCTAATTGCATACTGCTCAAACTTGAAAAACCAGAGATTGCCTTTAGGTGATATTTAAATTCAGTAGAATAGAAACTTTGTCCTAGATGTTGTATACATTATTTAAAGGAAAAACAAATGTTTCAACAGTTCTTTGTAGTTATTCTTTTACCCTCAAAAGAGAAAATTGAGGTTCCAGTGGAATAATTTTCCTAGGTCATGCTGCTGGTAAATGCCAAGTTAAAACACAAGAAATATGTTGCAGGTATGTGTCTGATTAAAGGAGAAATTGGCATAATTTTTTTCTTTGATTCCCCTCCTCATTAATTGTTTCTCAGTTACTAAACTATAATTCTTTATAACCTTAGGACTTTGGAGAATTGTCACTAGTGTCTTTTAGTATAGAAGGTTTTGAGATCAGTGGTTTATCAAATACTTTTGAGCACTTGTTTGTGCCAGTTACTGCTGAAGGTGGTGCAGACGAAGCAGGGAACAAAACAGACAAATCCTCACTGCCTTTATGGAGGGTTCATTCTGATGTGGGGAGACAAAATATAAGCTAACTCCATCTCTAGAGATGAAACAATAGTAGTTAACATTTGCTGACTTTTTCATGGTTTGGTTTGATGCAGATTAGTTGACTTCGTCTTCATTGCAATTGATTTTCTCTTCACAACAACCCTAGGAGGAAGATTTCTCCCCAGTTTATAGGGACAAAGAAACATCAAGTAACTTCCTTAAGGCACTACAGTTAAGAGACTTGGGATTTTAACCAGGATCATCTGGTGCCATAGTAAGTGCTTTTTAAAAACAAACAAATAAACAAAAAAAACCTTTGTGTAAGAAGGATTCATGTTAGCTAAACGGAAGAACTTTGTCATTTGTGTGAACTATGACTAAGTTGTGAAATTTCCTTATTGATAGCCTGTATTCTTCTGACTGGCTCTTAGGAAAGGAGTAAGTTAAGAATGAATGCTGATGAAGCTGCCTATGCTGCTGGAGCCTGGTGCCTGGAAAGCCACCCATGCTGCTGTTGGGCATTTTTGTATGGGAGTATATAAAAGCATACATATATGGAAGCTCAATGGTCAAAGAGATGAACTATGGTAATAAAACTTAGCTCCATAATCATCGTTCTTGCACACTCCAGATATGGAGCTGGATCCTTTAAATATTTTTCTTTTGCCAGCTGGCACAATATTAAACTTTATCAGTAGACAAAGTATTGGAAAGACATTGAAGGAGGAAATAGGTTTTCTTCCTGGGTACAGTGTGCTTTCAGCAGGTTCAGTCCTGCTTTGGGAGTGTGAACACCTTTCCTAGTGACTGGCTCCTGCCTTGCACAGTGGTTAGCAATCACCAGCTGTTTCCAGCACCCACTTCAGTTGATTTCATCCTGGAGGACCTCCAGCAAAATAAATACCTCTCAGTGAACTTTTCCCCAACACCCTGGAGGGAAGATTTCCAGCAAGATTCACTGGCAGGCCCCCACAGCTACTTGTTCAGTGAGCCACCACCAAGGCTTCTAATGAGGTCTGCATCTCAGTCCAGCGGGCTTTGGAGAAGCTCTATGTCCGCCCCTAACTATAGTCGATTTTCCTTATATTTGTCAGTCCAATAGTCTTTATTTTTTATTAGCCAAGCCCTCATTACTTTGATCCCATTTAATAGTTTTTTCTTTTTTTAATATTTATTTATTTTTGACAGAGAGAGAGAGACAGACAGAGCGTGAGTATGGGAAGGGGAGAGAGAGGGGAAACAGAAATCAAAGCAGGCTCCAGGCTCTGAGCTGTTAGCACAGAGCCCGATGGTGAGGCCGACCTCACAAACTATGAGATCATGACCTGAGCCAAAGTCAGACATTCAACCGACTGAGCCACCCAGGTGCCCCAGTTATTCTCTTTATATTAAACCTTGCAAATTCAGATTACCGTGTGGTTTCTCTTTCCTGATTGCATGTCTGATTTTGCCACGTATGATCATTGCTTTTCATTCAGCAACCTCTTAGTCTGAAAGAGAAGTATTTTTTTCCCTCAAACTTTACTACCATTGTTAGAAATAGCAAGTTTATTTTCAAACTATTTTGGGGGGCACCTGGGTGGCTCAGTCAGTTAAGCGTCCGACTTTGGCTCAGGTCATGATCTCCCCGTTCGTGGGTTCGAGCCCTGCGTCGGGCTCTGTACTGACAGCTAGCTCAGAGCCGGGAGCCTGCTTCAGATTCTGTATCTCCCTCTCCCTCTCTGACTCTCCCCTGCTTAGGGTTTCTCTCTCTCAGAAATAAATAAAACATTTAAAAAATTAAAAACAAAAACAAAAACCAGACTATTTCTTGATGATACTTTTAGATTTTGAAACTTTAACTTTTAATACAAAGTGGCTTGATCGGATATTTCTCTTCCAATCTTTATATCTTCAAGATCTGATTATTTGTTCATTCATACCTTAAGCAAACGCTTTATTCCAGGTTCTGTGGTAGGAACTGGAAGAACGAATGATAGAGAACGTGACAAGTGGAGTTTTTCCTCTATGTAAGATAGAGTTAAGGTTTCTTGTAGTGTAAAAATGAGGTGAAAAGGAAGAGTCAGGATGACTCTCAATTTATCTGCCTTAGCATTTGTGGTTTTTGACTTTGGTATGATTCACAGAGATGTAAGTCCCTCAGGATGACAGTGACATCTTTTCATTTAATTTACTGATTGGTAGTTGGAGGAATACATATAAATTGAGTTTTAGAACCTGGCAATGAATGGAACTGATAGGCTGTCTGGGTGTGTTAAAAGGAAATTAAGGAGAAACAAGGAGCATTTTCATGACAAACAGTTAAGTATTGATTGGGAAACTGAAGCTTAAATGATAATTCCAAATTCTATCCAAGCATTTTAACCATGTGTAGTTATTTTGGCTTATCTGAATAACTGTAAGAATTCTGTGGCATAGATACTCTAAAAGAAAAATCATACTAAACACTAAACTCGTAATTAATCACATGCATCAAAGAATTGGAATAGCCAAAATTTTATTGCATTTGCCCATAATAACTTATCTCTTACAATGCATGTTATGTTTTAGGTTTTATAGAATATTTGTGTTGGAGTGGCTATTTTTGGCTACAACTTTGGGTTTTGCATAGACTTCTGATCATCTTGGTAATGGGAGGAACAGGCTGGGGTAGTGAAGGAGCGTAAGAATTTCTGAAGAAAGTTGATACAGTATTAGAAAATCTGAATAATCTGACCCTACTGTTGGTAGTAAACTGGCTTTTCACCATGAAGTTGGCACCTTTATCTTTGAGCCAATTACACAGTTATGTCTTAATTTTGTAGTTTTCGCTGTGGTCCACATGCTGTACCTTAGACTTAGGAAACAATTAAACAGCCATCGGTGCTTTCTTGTAAAAACACATAAAAATTCAGCATGCAGACAAATCTTGGGGAGAAGGGTGCATAGAAGTGAGTGATGAATGTGGCTTGTAGGTGTTCGTGTAGGATGAAAAGGGGTAGGTCTTCTGCATCATGGATTCCTCATTGGAATGCCCTCCAAAGAGATCTTAAACTGCCCCATAGAACATGCAGC
This sequence comes from Proteles cristata cristata, assembly GCA_017311185.1. NCBI lineage: Eukaryota > Metazoa > Chordata > Mammalia > Carnivora > Hyaenidae > Proteles > Proteles cristata. The sequence continues at coordinate 286,881 of JAESUZ010000523.1, read as the reverse complement.
TCCTTGGAGATTTTCCAGGTGCTGCACACATTTGATTGGAGTTTCTTTTTTTTTCTTTTAAAAATATTTTTACCATTTAAAAAACCTCATATTTTTAATTATGTTAGCTTGTATTCCCTTGATGGACTTTAGAAATCTGTTATGTCTTAAGAATTTGGAGGAATGTTTGCATATTTATGTACTTGTAGGTGACAAAGGAATTTATTGGGGTTGTAAAATTAAATAGAAGAAGGAGGTTTCCAGTACGGAGAATGGTCTGACCTTCTACATTATTTCCCCTCTCACCATCCTTGAACGCTCTTTTCTTTTATTTTCCACCATGTCAGACAAGAATTCTCATCTGTTACTATCCACCACCATCCCCTCTCTTCCGGGCATGGTTTTTTGTTTTTTGTTTTTTTTTTCTAGGCACTACTGAAGACAGACTTCTAGCAGTTTAAATATTTATCCACCACAGGGTGTGTTATCTAATTTCATCTTATTGATTCTCTAGCTCATTCTATGCAGTGGCTGTAAAAATCTCATCCTGTCCTCAGCAGGCAACTAACTTGTGTTATGAGAAGATGGAATCCTCTGGTATGAGCCTCTTCTGCCATGTGCTTTATCTCAGTTTATGTCTGTGTGTTATTGTACAGTGGGTTTTGTTCACAGAAGTTTTACCTTCCTTATGCTCAACTTGTGGTCAGGTATGATAAAGAACCTTTCTGTAGTATTTTTTTTTTTTGTCAGTCCTGCTTTATAGAAGTGGTAGAAAAGTACTATGTTTGGAATCAGGAAATAAGTCCTATGGGGTGTGGCTAAAATAAGGACACTGTTTTAAAAAACAAAGTCAGGTAAGTTTTCACCTTAAAAGCTATTATTTTCTCTTCTTTTCTTTTCTTCTTTTCTTTTATTAAAGAATTTATTTTTATAATTTTAGGGAGGGAGAGAAAGAACCTTAATCAGGCTCTACACTCAGTTCAGACCCCAATGCTGGGCTCTATTCTACAACCCTGGGATCATGATCTGAGCTGAAATCAAGAATTAGACACCTAATTGACTGAGTCGCCCAGGTGCCCCAAAAGCTTTTTAGAAGACTGGAGAGCTTTTCTACCTATATACCTGCTGTTACTCAAAATATGTACTGAAATGCCTTTTATTTATTTATTGTTACTATTTTTTAATGTTCATTTTTGAGAGAGAGAGAGAGTGGAAATGGGAGGGGCAGAGAGAAAGGGAGACAGAATCCAAAGCAAGCTCCAGGCTCTAAGCTGTCAACACAGAGCCCGACAGGGGATTTGAACTCACTAACTGCAGGCATGTCCTGAGCCCAAGTTGGATGCTTAACCAACTGAACCACCCCAACACCCCTATTTTTTCTTAAGTTTATTTATTTTGAGAGAGAGAGTGTGTTTGTGCACACACATGTGAGCAAGCAGGGGCAGAGAGAGAGAATCCCTAGCAGAGCTCAAAACGTCTCTTGATCACGAGATCATGAGCCGAAATCACGAGTCGGATGCTTAACCAGCACTTAACCAGGTGCCCCTAGAAACTCATTTTAGAATTTTTTAGAGGCAAATCTTTAAATCATTCTTATGCTTCAGGTATGACACCTCATTTAATGACAAAAAGATAGCACTCATTCTCACTATCTTTTACTTTATGGCTCAGGTATACCAAGTGGCTCCCATCCCCCTTTAAAATCAAATTCATCGGGGCATCTGGGTGGTTCAGTCAGTTAAGTGTCCGACGGTTAAGTGTCTGACTTCGGCTCAGGTCATGATCTCACGCTTCGTGAGTTCGAGCCCTGCATCAGGCTCTGTGCTGACAGCTAGCTCAGAGCCTGGAGCCTGCTTCAGATTCTGTATCTCCCCCTCTCTCTCTGACCCTCCCTTGCTCATGCTGTCTCTCTCTCAGAAATACATAAAACATTTAAAAATAAAAATAAAATAAAATTCATCTTCAGCTGTTAAGGTGTCTTCAACTGTTAAGGGGTTCAGTAGGAATCCTCAAAACAGTGTACCACAGGCCCTGATAGCAGTTACAAAGGAAGTATAGCAAAATACTTTGCAAAGTGGAAGCATGGTTAGAATAAAAGTTTAACTTCTTTAAGTGGTGAAGGACTTTTTTGTATTTGGGGTCACTGTATATGTTACTTATACACACCTACTTTTTTTAAGTCAGTCTACAGTTACTTGTCATAGATTCTTGCCTATATTTGTATTGTTTCTTTTTGCCCCTATTAATTTTATACTGTTTTCAGAATGATATTTCTCACATTGGTCAGATTAATTGTATTTTCTTCCTGAGTATTGGCAAGTCTGTCTAAATTTAGTCCAGCTGAAACTAAGGAGGTTAGAAAATGATATTCCTGAAACTAAAAATATTTGACATTTTGAGAATGGTATTATCAAAAATTAGTATTCAAGTGGAAAGCTAAAAACTTTCATCCAAGTCCGAGATCAGGGAATTCCACTTAATTAAAATGTTTATAGGTGGTTGTATTAATAGAGGTGAAAAAAAGATACACCATAAAAAGAAGAATGCTTAATTTGGGGACATAGAAAAATACAGAATTAGAGAGGCAGAATTGCCACGCATTTAAAAAACTTTCCAGGTAAAAAGGTACCTTGCTTCAAGAACTCTAATCTGGCCCTGCTGCAGGTATGGCCCTAATGTGAAGATGGATATCTCCAGTCATTACAGAAGATGGATATCTCCTTGATGGGAGCCCATGTTCCCCTAAGTAATCTGGCCATCCTATTACTTTTCCTTAGGGAGGGACTGCACTTGCCAGGTAGTTTTGAACATTTGGTCTCATTGTATGTTACTCACTTTGGCATTCTTGTGTATATGTCACTTCTGTGAGTTGCCTTCTGTGAGCCCTGTCTACTCTGAGGTACTAGCAGGATTGAGTTTGTGGACCTGGGCGCTGAAGGGCTATGCACTAGGTAAATTCACCAGAGACACATCACCTGATGAGGCCTTTTGGTGGTCATTCAGTTGAACTTCCCTTAGCGTGCCCACTGTGTTATTAACTCTTTATTTAAAATAAGTATCATCTTTGTATCTGATCACTTTCTCAGTTCCTTTACCCTAGTCGTCTCTAGAGATTAAATCGTTGCATCTTTAAAATTGCTTTTCAGAACCCATATGGGTGAGATGTGATCATGTCACTTTAGAACGCTACTGGTCCTAAGCTGCTTGCCCTTTATTCAGAGAAAGGAGTGATTGGAGAAAATAGATTGTATTAAATTTTTCTATTTACTTGATCTTCCTATTTTTATATAATAGGAGGAATTCCCCTCCACGGTAAATGGCAACTATTAGAAAACTTCTACCGTCTCATTGAAAAGGCTTTTTCTCAAAGATATCCTTACTGTGAGGTGTTATAATCCTCAACATTTATTATTTACAGAATGAATATTAATTAATTCAATATTTATTGAGTACCTTCTGCCAGGAAAAGTTGTAGTTACTGGGATTTTAAAGATGATTGCCTGGGATCTGCACACTTAAAGCATGCCTCATTGGACTGAGAAGATTAGTGTATGTGTAAATAATTAATGATAAGTGCTAGTTAGAGATATTGTGGAAAAGCATGAGAAAGTGATGGGGGGGTGGGGGGGCGGCCAGGGAGGAAACTAAATTTAAAAGATTAGTAGGAATTCCCTAAATGGAGAATTGGAGAAGATAATCCTGTCTCAGGGAAAACGGAGTAGAGGTAGAGAAATGTTTGCTGGAAAGATATATGGCAGCTTATGTGGGGAGAATGAATGGCTTGAATTTCAGCCTAGATACCTAGTAGTAGTGGTGAGAGATAAAGCCAAATCTTAGTCAGTTATGACTGTGTTTATTTACAAGGCTGAGAACTTGTACCATGTCTCAAAATGGAGAGCTGTCATTTCAATAAAAGTGGTGTTATCAGTTTTATAGTATAGGACAATTACTGTAGAAACCGTGGGAAGGTGGATTGGAGACAGTCCACTTAGGGAAGGTTTTATAGTAGAAAATGAGAAGGACTACAACTAGGACAGTCAAAGGAGGCAGGAAATGTTTTTGAGGTGGAATCCATAGAACTTGGTGACAAATTAGTTGTTGGAGTTGAGGGAAAGATTGAAAAGCACCAGGGGCAGCTGAATTCATTCATGGTAACGCCATTAATCAAATTAGGTAGAATAGAATTAGAAAAAGATTTGAATGTTGGGTTTGGGATATGTTGAGTGGCAGTCTATCCACTAGATAGGTTCGAGTTTAGGAGAGATTTGGGAACATGGATTAGGAGCGGTCTTTCTTAGTGGTTGGCACTGCTCATGTGCTATCTTAATCATTATACAACTCTGAAAGATAGGTGTTGTCCCTGCTTTATAGTGAGAAAACTTAGGGATTAGAGAAATAAGTCATTTGCCCAGCATCACATAATTATGTCTTTTTCCATAGTGCTTGTGTTATCTACTGCTGTGTAACAAACTGCTCCTAAATTTTGTGACTTAAAGCAATAATTTATAATTTATCTGTCATGGTTCTGTGATTTGACTGAGCTCAGCTAGGAAGTTCTAGCTTGAGATTCTCATTTGGTTGCAGTTAGCAGCTAGAACTAGAGCATCTATAACTTGACCTGGCTGCATATTCAAGATGGCTTTTTTATTTGTGTGTCTGGCATCTCAGCTGGAATGGCTGGGGGCAACCATGTGGTGATCTCTCTCCACAGGGTCGGGCCACATGGTTAGGCTAGGCTTTGTGACTTAATCTGTATAGTAGTTTGGGTATAGTGGTTTGTTACATGGTGTCTGGTTTACTCCAGGAGTAGTTGTCCAAGAGAGCCAGGCAGCAGCTGTAAGGTTTGTAATGATCTAGGCTTGAAGTCACAGAACATCACTTCTGCTATATTCGTTTGGATAAAAGTGAGTCTTAGGACTAGCTTAGATTCATTCACAGAGGATCAGGGAAGGGAGGAGACTATTCGGGTGCATGAATATCCAGACACCGTCTTTGGAAATGAACTTCTTCCACATACTACTATCTTTGGAATAGTTTTAGATAGCATAAAAATAGACGGTCCCTAAGAGCGCCTTGCTAAAATGTGAAGAAAATGCAAGAAGATAGCTCTGGGAAACATGAATGCTTTTAAAGGAAGACCCAAGGAAGAGGACTCCATGGGGGGGAATGAATATACATATATTCATACATACATATTCATATATGTATATATGTCAAGAGAGAGAGGAAGAGAACTTGGAGAAAGTGAAGTCATAGAAGCCCAGAGAGAGGGAGTCACCGCCACCATAGCCGTGCATCCTTAGATTTGGTTGTTATGTTAGAACAACTCTGTGGTCTAAATGTACTCAGATAGTTAACGATTATCTATGATGAGACCTGGCCTTCCACAACCAGATTTAAAGGCTGACCTTTTTTCTTTTTAATTCACCCCACCTCACTGTATACCCCGTTGATGCCTACAATTCACAGTTAAAACTTAAATGGCCTACTTTTGTTTTTAATTACTAAATGATTGGTGTTTTCTTTATTTCAGAGCACAAAGTTATCATTGTTGGGCTGGATAATGCAGGGAAAACTACCATCCTTTACCAGTTGTAAGTATTAACTACTTAAAAATTTTTATTTTATCATTAATAGTTACTTTTTTCTGCCTGGGTAATATTTAGTTAACAAAAGGAGTAAATAATTATATGGAACCTAATATATTTTGTAAGAAGTCAGGTTGACACTAAACTGGGAGCCAGACTTAAGCAACTGTTTTAGGAGAGCTAGAAATTTATATGACATAAAACATGTTGTTCAGTTTTGTAGTTATAGAAAGTAGAGAAATATTGTTTGTATAGTTTCTGGAACTGAATCTAGAGTATTCCAGATATTCCACTACCTAGTTCCATCTCTGTTAAACTCTTACCTTACTCCTTTTTTTTTTTTTTTTTTTTTTTTTTGAGAAAGAGAGGGCGCAAGTGAGCGAGGGGTAGAGAGAGAGAAGTGGGGCTTGTGCTGCCCCCAAAACAAGGCTCATGCCCACCTGGACTCAAATGCATGAATTATGAGATCATGACCTAAGCCAAAGTCAGATGCTTAAGGACTGAGCCACCCAGGTACCCCAACCCTTACCTTACTCTTACGAGCTAGTGGAAAAGGGCCATTGGATATAAAATATAAAAACCCATGATGCTGATTTATCCTTTGATTGCAAAATACTCAAACAATCTAGCTTCCTTGCTAATTGTAATATATTTGAACTTTTTTCCCCTAGTTCTATGAATGAAGTTGTACATACATCACCTACAATTGGAAGTAATGTAGAAGAAATAGTGATTAATAATACACGTTTCTTAATGTGGGATATTGGTGGTCAAGAGTCTCTTCGTTCTTCCTGGAACACTTACTATACTAACACAGAGGTAATGGTTCTTAGTATCCTAAAATTTCTAAGAACAGAATGCTTGGGAAACATCTTCTAGATGTGAACTCTTACAATTAATCTGAAGTATCCCAGGATATTAATAAAACTAGAGTTTAAACATGGTGGAAACTCTACTTTTGATTCCCCTGTTTCGGGGTTATTGTTCTATGTATCCACTCTCATTGAACCTCTCTATAGGGAGAATTGGAATGAAGGGGTGATTGATGAGTCTGATTATGTATTGATACCAGAACTCATCTTAAATAGTTGTTTTTAGTGAGTTCCATCTCACAGTTTGTCATTTTATTTCTCTCTTAGTATGTACTTTTGTCTGCATACAGAAAATCCTAGTTAAATGAGAGGGTTCTGGAGGCTTGAATCCTCACCACACCTTTACTATCTTTTTTGTTATGCAGCACAATAGCACATGAAAGAATTCTTTTGGTTATAAAGCAATTTAGATATAATCATATGTTTTTATTTACATATTCTTTCCCAAGAGGAAATTTCAGACCTATGACATTTGAGAACTTTGTTATATAGAACTTGTAAATTGAAAGGCTATGACAGTTGTTTTTGTAGTACTGATTATAAAACTTCAAATGTATACAAAGATGAATATTATGTCATTAAGACACTATTAATCGTCTCTAATGACCTAATCCCCTGAAACTTTGCTAAGCATTTGATCATGTTTTTTGGAGAAGGAAAGGTATATATGGTTAGTATTTCTATGTATAATGCTACAAGTATTAAATTTATGATAACATCTTAAAAATTAACAGTTTTATTAAAATGCCTTGAAATAGGACAGGTCTTAGGGTATTACATATCAGTAAGTGTCAAGTGAGAGAAGAGGAAAAGTATCAGTTCTCATAGCCTTCTGCCGATGGTTAATGACATCTGATAAGTGAAAAAGACCCTGGAAATTAATAACAGTGGTTTATCTGGAAATGAAAAGCTGGTTTTAAAAAAATAAACAGTGCTTATTCATTATAAGCAGTTAGAGGTAACTTGGGCATCACCAGTGCCATCATAAAGTGACTATTTTGGCCCCTGTTTCCCTGGTGTTTCTTGGTGCTCGTAGGGGTGAGGAAGAGGCGCAGTGTAGCTCAGTCCTGCTCGGCTCCCTTACAAGTCTCACAACATCTTCTGACCCTAGTCTCATCATTAGTTTAAGAAAGAGTTGTGCTTGCAGGCAGCAGGTATCATTTATATAAACGAGAGGCACGGATTTAAATAGATTTATTCTTTCAATTTGTTGATTTTTAAAAGTTGATTTAACTGTCACATTACTTCCATATCATCCCTTTTAGAGTTTCAAATTGATATTAATAAATAATGTCTGCAGAAATGTCTGAAATTTAGTATTATAAAAGTCTAATTAGCATACATTATATTAGTTTCATTGTATTTTTTTCATATTGACTGTGGTGCACATAGTTGGATACAAGCTCGTTAACATTCAAGACACTAATTTAGAAACAAACATGTTGTATATTGGTTAGAATACTAATGGAATATTCTAATAGTCTTAGCATTGTATTCTCATTTCTCTTATTTTCTTTTAAAAATTAGCAAATGATATTTGAATTAAAAGTGGATCAAACCTTTAGGCTTCACACTGCCTCTGGTTTTCCAGTAATACCACGGCATAACGTTCTAATTTCTTGGTATTTGTGGTCTCTAAATCAAATAAGTACTTTATAAATTTTATAAATATCAAATTGTGTAATCACTATTTCTTTGTAATTATTTTAGTTTGTAATAGTTGTTGTGGACAGTACAGACAGAGAAAGAATTTCTGTAACTAGAGAAGAACTCTATAAAATGTTAGCCCATGAGGTAAGTAGAATTCTGGCATTGTGTGTGTGTGTGCGATATTGCTATCACATTTGTTCTTTCTACTCTTCTCGTTACAATACTACTTCAAATGTTTATTTATTTACTTACTGTTATTTAAAAAAAAAAACTTCTAATTTTGAAAAACAAAATTTTGAGTAAGCTCTAGGCGCAGTGTGGGGCTTGAATTCATGATAAAGAGATCAAGAGTTACATGCTCTACTAACTGAACCAGCCAGGTGCCCCTACTTCACAATTTTAAAAAAGTTATTTATCTGTTGGCCATTCTGCTTTATAATTTTGACACTTCCCAAATTGGAAGTGTATCTGGAAACAACAGAAAGATTGTGGAGTCAGTTATAGAATTCTATTTCTTTTATCCTAGGTTAATTTGGTCTAGAAGTTTTCCTGGGTGAAAAGGCCTAAATTAGCTTTTATTTTGCATTTTATATAGGTAACTATACAGAAGGTTATCACTGGAAATGAGATTTTAAGGTCTCATGGGCACTTAGTAAGTTTTGATTATAAGTCAGTTATCAGAGTGGTATATGTTGTCATTCTTATGTTTCTCTGATATTGTCCCTTTGACTAAACAAAACTACATGACTAGCCACACTTTCTTAGTCTTTGAGAAATATTATGGGTAACATAATTTAAAAATGAAATAAACTAAACAATATATCATTAATGATAATAAGTTACTATAAAGTCATAATATTTACTGTAGTAGCAGTTGATTTTTTTGTATATCTTTCACTGCAGATATTACGTTCTTTTTTTAATGTTTATTTATTTTTTGAAAGAGAAAGAGACAAAACGCAAGCAGGGGAAGGGGCAGAGAGAGGGGGAGACACAGAATCTGAAGCAGGCTCCAGCCTCCAAGCTATCAGCACAGAGCCCCATGTGGGGCTTGAACTCACAGACTGTGAGCTCATGACTAGAACCGAAGATGGCCGCTTAACTGACTGAGCCACCCAGGCGCCCCGCAGACATTACGTTCTTATTTATAGGTACGAGGTACACTCGTATTTATAGGTAGAAATAGAAAAATTAATATTTAGATTTACATATGTAACTGTTAATCTTAGTGGAATTTTAACAAAGCTTTAAAAAACTGCCATATCTCTATAATGAAGTTTTGTATTAATTTTAATATCGATTTGATGATTTGTTTTTGAGGTTTGCATTAGGAATTTTGGAATGTTTCAGGCATCCATTCAAGACATAAGGACACCTGATATAGTGGTTGTATAAACTCAAGTTCTGTTTTCCATGTGGCGATCACGTCCGCCAACATGCACCTTCCACTGTTTGGGATTGATTCTCTGGCAGCTTTGTTAAACCCCTTGTTGGGTTTTTAAGAAAGATAATTCATGTTCCTATTTATGTATTTAACAAATTTTGATTCTTGTTTGGGAAACAAAAAATAAACTATAAAAAAGGTAGAAGACTAAGGATTTTCTTTTTGTTTTAATTTTCCCTTTGTATTTTACACCAAGGAATTATTGTTCTATGAAGATTTAGGAAGGAGAAAAAGAAGACACAAATGTATTTGTATCTTGGCTCTCTTAACAGATAGTCTTCTTCTTTGATCCTTGTTCTCATTGGCCAATATATAGCAGGATCAAAGAGCTCAGTAGTAGGACTCAGAGTCATTGAATTTTACTAGCTGGGGACATTAAATTGAGCTGGTCACTTCATCTGTTGTGGATGTTACTCATCTGTAATGGATGAGTACACTGAGTCTCTGAAAATTTGTTTGACTTGACCAGGTTTTTAAGAGCCAGGATTTGAACTTAAGTATTCTCAGTATTCAGGCTCTTTGCTAAGAAGAAGAAAATAAGACAGAAATAAGGCCTAGTTGGAAAGTGAGAGACTGAATGGGGAGAGTGTCAAGAGAAGAAAGGAATTACAAATGATGTTTGGAGCTGGATTAAACCAATTAATAGGGTCAGGAAGAGCCAAATAGGCAGAATTGAGGAAAGGGGCAGATGGGTCAACGAATGAGACTGTATGACTGAAAGACAAATTTTGACATGGGGTTAATCAGATGTTTCATATATACCATAGCTACCAACAAAATCTTATTGTCATCACTAATAATGATGCTTCACCTATATTACTAAATACAAAACTATGAAATGATTTTAAATATTTCTGAAAGCTTCATCTTATGAAGTGCAAAACTTTGAAGGTCATGCATCTTAAAATTGTTCCAAACACAAAAGGGTATATGATGTTTTCTTTGGAGTAACTCAGCTTCTAGGAATTATCTTTGCAAATGAAGCTTGGAGAAACATATTGACAGTAGCATATGGCATATGGAAGATGCTAAGTAAATATGTCTTGGGGGTGCTGCCGTTATTCATCTTCTTGACTAAACGGAAAAATATTTTTAGACTCTTAGCAATAATCTGTAGCAGAGGGTTTTTCAAAGTTTAAAATGACTAATAAATAAAAATCACCACTGTTCACTTTGTACTTGACCTCTTGCTAAGTCCAGTTGATGAACATCCTTAATCCAGCATGTCTCTTTTCTGTTAGTATAATGTATAATTGATCCTGAGGTTATTTTATAAAAAAGGTAAAGGAAGATTTTTTTTTCTTTCTAAATACTGCTTAAAAATAGGGAAAATAGCTGTTTATGTATTTGTTCTTTTAAAACAAGAAACCTGGGACATGTGGGTGGTTCAGCCAGTTAAGATTCTTGGTTTCAGCTGAGGCCGTGACCTCACAGTTCATGGGTTCAAGCCCCGCTTTGGACTCTGCACTGTTAGCGCAGGACCTGCAGGGAAATCTCCCTCTCTCTCTGCCCCTCCCCTGCTTGCTTGTGTGCACGTGCACATGCGCTTTCTCTCAAAATAAATACACTTTAAAAAATGAAAAAAACAAGAACTGCAAATAAAAAAATTAGAGCCTATGAAATGTAGAAAAATTATATTCGATTTTTTTTTAATCTTTCAATAAATGGCTTTTTTTTTCTTTTTCCAATTTTTAGTCCAGGGGCTTCTTCAAATAATTTCATCATTAAGAATGATGAGTATAGATTATATACAAATAAAATTGCATAAACTTTGTGCTCTAACTCGTGCCAGGTATTTCTAATATCAGAAACGTGCTCTTTGAACAAGCCAACAGTAGCAATCCTTACCTATATAAGATTTCAGCATTCACTAGTAAGAGGAATTGAAACCTGAAAGATAGGAAGATAGGAATTACATTCCATGGAAAGTCCATCTACTCAGTGATTCAGCCACATATCAACTATTGATAAGTATTCTATTTTCCATTTAGGGTAGGAGAAAAAGTACTTGATCCTTGATAAGGAATATAGTAAATGACCTAGTTAGAATCCATCCCTTCAACTTTCTGCCTTGTGTATAAGACAGGGGAACCGAACATGGTGAAATAAATTGAACATAAAATCTTAAAACTTAACATTCTAGAGCATCCCTTTCTGACCCTGCTTTTCAGGTGTCATTAGCCATGGTGGCATAGCTGCCAGCCTGGAGAGGGCGCTGTGACTAAAAGTCTGTCCTGATTGTTATATAAAACATTTTGCACAACTCCTTTTAACAAATAAGAAATTTACCACTTATATTTTTATTGACCTCAGAAATAAAATCATAAAAATTGTTGAAACTATGTTCTCATAAGAATAATGTGGAGCAACATCAGTTTCTATCTACTAAAGACTTTCTTGTTTCAAATACATATACATATGATTGAAAAAAAAAGTATCCTATAAAGATGTCATTCATTCAGCAGAGTTGACAAAACTTTTAAGCACAGCACCAAAACCTTCGTTTTCTCAGTATCTCTCCATGTATATAATATGTGTATACATACATATGTATGTATATGTGTGTATATATATACATATGTGTATATACATATAATTTTATGAGAGCTTTTATCTGTCAGTTGAGAGCATCCATCATGAGTTCTTAACCTCGGATCCATGAGTGGACTTTAGAGTATCTATAACACCCAAAAATCACATATAAACTTTTTTTTTTTTGCATATATACATTTTTATGAGGAAAAGGTCCATAACTTTCAATAGATTATCAAGGAAGTCCTCAGCTTTAAAAATAGGACAGGGGAGGGTGGGATAGAGCAAAAGGCAATGACTAACCAACCATTGGCCTGCTTTGTGAGTAAAACATTAGACCAGTCAGTTTGGGGTATGCACAAAGGTAAAGGTGATCCTCATTTTCAGGGCAGTAAGTGAACTAACATTTACTCAACTGTTACCTAAAGCCAGGTACTAAACTGAGTGTTTTTCATGTAGTAGTTCATTCATTCAAACTATATCCTCAGGAGGTAGGTGGTAGTCTTAGAACTTTATAGATGAGGGGCAGCAGGTATAGTGGGAAGATCTCAGCTCAAACCTGGTTCTGTTACTGCGTAGCTGTATAACCTTGTATGAGTTACTTACTGCTGAGTTTTAGTTTCCTTATGTATAAAATGGGGATAGTAAGGCCTACCTTACAGCAATCTTGTGAAGATCAAAAGAGATTTTATTTGGAAAATGGTTAACATAATGGGTGTCTTGCTTGGATTAGATACTTGACACATGTTATGAAGAACAAATTCAGAAAGATTAAAGAATTTGCTTCAGAGGCAGAGCATAGAAGTGGTAGAACTTGTGTCTAATTGGAAATTTAGTAAGCTTAATGCCAGTCCAAAATGACCCTATTGAATATTCAAATCTAAGGAATCTACGTGGACAAAGAGGAGCTAGGTCTCAGAAGAACAGGATTGGTTTAGGATAGCACCTCTCAACTGAGAATTAAATTCTAAGGCCCTAAGGCATACATTGTTTGTTTCCTAAGCACCTAGAAAGTACTAGCTTTATGTATGGGTACATAAAGAAGAGGTGGGGGTAAAATTTTGCAAAGTTCTTGAGTGCCATGCTAAAGAGTAGCTCTTAGCCATGGAAACCTAGCTTGGGGTTAGGGGAAGGGGTAAATATGTATTTGAAGACATGACTTGTTAAATATAGCAATTGGGACCATAAGAAATGTAACTTGGGCCTATAAGAAATATGTAAATCCATACAAATACAGATGTGTTTATTTAAAATATGTTTAGTTTTAAGTTTACCATCTATCTGTGCTTGCTTCAGCAGCACATATAGTAAGTTTACCCTCTATTAGCATCAGAGCTGTGAGATGCTTTTATGTCAGGTAGTTAAGGAATTCTAGGTTAAAATATTGTCAAAAGTATTTGTTTAATTAAGTTGGGAAATCCATGAAAAAAATCCACTGGCCTTTTTACAGTTTTGTTTGCTTTTATAGGACTTACGGAAAGCTGGATTGCTGATTTTTGCTAATAAACAAGATGTTAAAGAATGCATGACTGTAGCAGAAATCTCCCAGTTTTTGAAACTAACTTCTATTAAAGATCACCAGTGGCATATCCAGGCATGTTGTGCTCTGACTGGCGAAGGGTAAGAGGTCTTTCTTTTAGAAAACATGTGTTTAGTTTAGGAACATGTATTTATTTCTTCTGAAAGTCAATAACTATTTAAGGCTGCCATGTATTAAACAATGTAAGGGATAATCATATAAGAGTTTATGGCTTGGTTCTGTACATAAAACCTATAATGTACACATAGTACATGTGAACATACTGAACAAATCCCTGTGAACATGTAGATGATAGAGTTGCTGTAGGACTTCAGAGAAATGTGGGTGAAGGAGAGCTGGACAAGTCAGGAAACTATTCTTGCACTGATCTGGGACTTAACATTGTAGCAAGTCTGTGTCTCCAATGCTTTTCATATGGTGTATCATTTATTCCTGGTAACAATCTGGTGGATCAGGTGTCTTCAGTTTGCATTTTATCCATAAAGAATCTGAACTAGCAAAGAATTCAAATGTGAGACTGATTTGAGGTTACTCACTTTGCCACCAGTGTTGTCAAGAGGGCGTTGCTGCACTTAAAAAAAAAAAAAAGTTAGAATTGGAGAGAGTGTGGCATGAAAGTTCCTGGTTTGGGAAAGAAAGGTAGGTGCCTACAGTAGAATTTTGCCCTAATGCCCAGACATGAAAGGATTTCAAGAGAGACGTGGTTGTCAGCATTGTGACACGTAAGGTCAAAGATCAGGAGGATGGAGAGAGTGCTATTAGGTGAGATGGAATAAAGGAGGTAAGAAATAGGATAAAGAGCCAGAAAGATGAAGTTAATTAAACTTTTTGTTGTAGTTGTTTTTCCAAAATACGGTGTATCTGTATGTGTTGAAAAGCAGTGAAAAATAAACTGGAGATGAAGGTTCTAATTAGAGGTCTTACATTCAAGGTTGAAGTTCTTCAGGTACTTGGAAAGGACAGACGCCCGGGGCAGAGATAGATAGCTTCAGAAACCTATTATATTGGTTCACTCCTCACCCTGAGGAAGAGGAAGGGAACTTTCCCCACTTTACCTAACTCTTATCTCTGCCTCAAGCTTCTTCTCTTACCTAACATCAGAAGAACCTCAACCCCAAATTTAAGACCTCTATTTAGAATCCCTCGTGTATGTATTTAAAAGCAGAGAAAAAAGAATTAAATTGGAGCTGAAGCTGAATCTTAGTGAAATAGAAGACACCATTACCTGATGACAGACATTTGATAGAGCATAAGTAGAACCTCAAAAAAGCAAATATGTTCATTTTAAAAAGTTACGAATAATACCAGTTGTCCACATACTCATTTAGGTAAAAAATGCCTTATCCGTTACATATTTCTTTGTCAAATATTTTAATACATCTTGAGATACATTTATAGTTATAGACATATCTTTATATATTGTCTTTGTCTACCAAAGGTCTTTAAGCACAAGCACTGATTTGAATAAATTTGACAGCAAAGAGGATCATCTAGGATTGGTAGATGATTTGACTTATATACTTTGAGTAATTGTGTGGAAACTATATCATTAGTGAGGATAGATGTGAACCTTGGCATTTCATTCTTAAAAGAGGAAATAGATGAATGATTGTTTATCTTTCCAGTTTTTGGTTTATGTGGGCTTCCTTTTGGAGTGTTATCAAATGGAAATGTTTGGTTTTGGTGAAAATGTTTTCCTTCTGCAGTCTAGCCACCTTGATCTAAATTCTTGGTTTTAGTATTGGTTGGTATTTTGACCCCCACCTCTGCCATTTGCTAGCATCTTTTAAGCCTGGATTCCCCCTTGTAGTATAGGAAGTGTTCTGGTCTCAACATTGTAAAGATTAAGATAACGGATATTAAGTATTTAGCATGGTTTCTAGTTTGCTATTAGTTAACTTCTGTTTATTTAACAGTTTGGAGTTGTTTGCTTGTTTTTTGCACCATTTCCTATCAGTAGTTTATTTTATTTTATTTTATTTTATTTTAAATGTTTTATTTATTTCTGAGAAAGAGAGAAAGACAGCATGAGCAGAGGAGGGTCAGAGAGAGAGGGAGACACAGAATACAAAGCAGGCTCCAGGCTCTGAGCTGGCTGTCAGCACAGATGCCGATGCAGGGCTCAAACCCACGAACTGTGAGATCATGACCTGAGCCGAAGTCGGACGCTCAACCGACTGAGCCACCCAGGCACCCCTCCTATCAGTAGTTGAAAAGTAAGGAATCTAATAACAGGACGGAAAGTGTGGGCTAACACACAAATAACCATTTTTTAACCTCATTGTATTTTCTTCTTTTTCTGCTTTTATATTATTAGATTATACTTCCACAAAAATCTGAGTTCTGGTGTTTTTCAATTAAATGTGGTAGCATGGTTTCTCATACCTATCAAACCTCATAGGTAATAATGATATAATAGTCTTTATCTTATAGTATGGACAAACATTTTCCTCTTGTTAAGCATTTAGTTTCTTTTATCGTAATTAACGTCTCTTTCTATATTTTGCATTGTGCTCAATTACACCTTGTTCCATAGTAACTAGTATTAGTGATAAGAGATTTTATTTCCTTCAAAATTTTTTTAATATATAGATGAAATATGCATATTATAAGTATACTTTGTTTTAGCAGCTCAGCTGCATGTTTAGCTTAGTATCCTGCCACTTTTACCTCATTTATATCGTGAGCGTTTTGTCATACTGTAATATAGTCTTTGAAAGGAAGTTTTTAATATTTCATCCTACGAATGTTCTATAATTTAATTTCTAGGTAGTTAAATTTTACTTTTACCTATTAAAAATGGTTTGAACAGTCTTATACGTCAACCTGTCCTTGTGTCTGATGGTTTTTTTTAGGATATATTTCTAGAAGTAGAAAAAAGGTAAGAGTATTGATGTTTTAAGTATTTCTGATACATATTGCTAAATTTCTTTGGCTATTCATTGTATAATTATTCAGCTCCTTCTATGTGTCAGGCAATGTTCCAGGTACTAGAGACCAAAAAGAACCAAAAAAAAGCATGAAAGTACTGTGTATGAGAGTATGGCTTCACCACAAAAACACCAGCATTGAGTATTACTGATTTTTTAATCCTTGTTTAAGTAAACGAAAAATGGTATCTTCTTTTAGTTTGCTGTTCATAGCTTTTTAGTTGAGAATTTAATCCAGTGATTTTATATTCTTTATAGATTATGCCAAGGACTTGAATGGATGATGTCACGACTTAAGATTAGATGATCTCTACTGACCTCTTCTCATAGACTTTGTATAAACGAAGTGCTGGACTTTACCTGAAAGCTGCAAAAATTAATGGTTTAGATATATTTATAATAAACTGATTTAAACTTTTTCTATAAGAAGAAAAATTAAGACCACTTGTTTGAGAACAAAGATGAAGTCTCACTTTCCAATCTGCTTTCTCATTAGTCCCTTCCAAAGCAAGATCTTTAAAGCTGTGATTGCTATTTTTCTCATAATGAATCCTCTCAGACATTGTGTAGCCTGCGGTAAGTACAACGGGAGAGGAAGACATTTTTAACTTTAAGAGCTTTATTGTCAGTATAAGCCTCCCTAGATGAATGTTGTTCTCTTGTTCCATTAAGTCAAATACAAATCAGCACAGATATTCAGTTTCTGATATTTTAAAATGTAATGTTACTTATGAAAAGTATTTTGCATAAGGTTGTGTATCTATTGTGTATATACCTCAAGTTCAAGTTTATGACTTTGAGTTATGTTCTAAAGAGAAGCAAATAACACAAAAAGTAATAATATCCTTAGTTATAACCGTAATGAGATGAGTACTGGCAATGGTGTTAAGTGCCATTTTGTGCTTTCCCCTGTGTTCTCTGTATTGTACTAACCAACCCCCAAAATCATTGAGCTGCTGTTAAAAAAAAAAAAAAAGATAAAAGGAGAAAGCTCGATGTTTTATAGCTATTTTTGTTGTTTATCAAATTACATACATGAAAACATGTAATCTGAGTGGAGTATCTGCAAATTTTTGGCTTAGTGTTATGAACGGACAGCATTTCATATTCAGCAGTTCTTGTTACCTTTATTGGATCTATGCCATCTGGATTACTGAGAAAATTGTTAATCCATTAATCAGTCAATCATTAATTGTTATTAAAATTATCAAGTGATTTTTTTTCCCTAGCATTAATTGAAAGCTGTTGTGTAAAATATGTCTACCCAGAGAAGTATCACACTATAAATATTATCACATAATTTACCTAGAGTCTTCTTAGGTGTTGAATTATTTGTCAAGCATTTAGAGCGAGTTTGAGATGAAAAGAAAACTTATTTTCTAAGTAACAAAGGTTATTTCTTAATTTGGAAATTCCTTATTTCTGGAGTTGGGATAGTTTGAGATTTTTTGTTTGTATACTTTTCTTTTTTTTTCACCTTCTTACTAACTAACGTGAATACATTGACAACTACAAAATACAATTTTTAAATGCTTTTAAGAGTTTGGTTTAAAAGTTGATCAACACATGGTACATTATTTTTGCAAAGAAGTAACTTGGCCCCAAATGTCTTATGTTTCTTTAGGGTATTTTGTTTTTCACTGAAAATGGAAAGATATGAAGGTTGAAAGTATTTTTGTTGTAATTATAAACAGACTTATCCTAAATATGTTCACACATATTTTGGGTACTCTCTTTGTGTATGTTTCATGCCCTGAAAATCTGAATGCTGATCCAAGCTGGCATGTTTTAGAATATTCAAGAAACGAAGTAACCACCTTTAATACGAGCCTTTTGGATTTTGTGTAGATTTTGATGAGGAATAATAGTATATACTACAAGCATTGACAAAAGTTTAAAAGTTTCTTTCTGTAAAAGATAATATACTCAGTATCTAAATCCAAGTCAGGCATGGGAGATCAGTGTTTAACAGTGGATGTTTTGTGTTTTATATTTATATTATAATATTCATAATGCAAGTATAACATTTTAATATTTGTCAACTTGCTTTTACAAAAGTAAATTCTAAATTACTAAGCTTTATTTGTTCATATGTTCTCATACTTTTTCAAATCACTATTAGGATACTTGTTTTATATTAAAAACTCCCTCAGAAACCCAAATCTATTTTGCAGATGTTGCATTTTCATCAGAGGTAAATATTCTGTAAAGTGGTCCAGCAAATCTACATCTTTTACCCTTTCTATCTTTTAATTTGTGTTTTCATGGTTTAGTCTTGTGGGTTGCTGCCACAGGAGTTCAGCAATATACCAGCACATTCCCTTGTCGACAAGCTGTTGGCTAAAATTTATTCTTAATTGGATGTTTCAAGCATGCACTACATTGTTACAGTTGGTTTAGTGTAGTAGGTTACTGACATGGCATCATGAGAATGCATGAAATCTTATACTACATTTACAAAACATTGTTTTTTTTTTGTTACATTCTTCCTTTCTAGGCCAACCGTTAGAAATAAAGTTGTACCTATATATGTGTACAGAAAACCAAAATTACAATGAGGAAAATTTTTTAATTCATGTACAAAAATACATCAAGATTATTTTAACAGTATTCTTTCCAAATATGATGGAGAACCTTATGAATAATTATATTGGCAATTTATACGTAGTTTAAATAGAATTAAGCGAAGGGCAGTGCTTTTGGTTTTTAATATGCTACTTACTTTTTGGGAAACAGTTGTCTTGTTTAGAGTTACTGCGCTCACCTCTGAGAAGAACAGAGCTTCATACCTCTGTACATGTGGTTGGATGAAATATCCTGTGTTTGATGTTAATTTTGAAAGTCATATAAATATTCTTGATATCTTGGTAAAAGTAACCATATGCTAAAAGCATTAAATGTGTTTAATTTTGTGATAATAACATTTATAAAGTATGTCCTACACATTATATTGAAAAGTCTAGTTTGAAAATTTTCCGTTCTTTCTAACTTCTTCGGCACTCACGATGGGCAAAGAATACAGTGAAGGCAGGTGCTTTGGGGGACAGGGTGAGGTGGGTATGGAATATGACATTTTGCCTGAAGAATAAAGTGCTTTAGCACTGCTGGCCGGCAATCTTAATGCAGATGGTTAAAGTGGTTTTAAAAGTATGGCATGAGATAGAAAAGTGTGTTTTCTGGCTTTTAAGAAGTGCCTAGTAGGTAGTTACAGAAAAGTACAGGGAGCTTGAGTAAAGGCAGGAAGTCCCTAAGATGTTCTTTTCTTTATTGTCTGAGTGTCTAGAATTAAGATGCCTGGAAATGGGATTTTATTGTCCTCTTTCATAGGCACTTTACATTTCTTGCTGTGACTACAGCAACCGCATACAGTACAGACAGCCTCATAATCTGTTTATATTAGTGTAAATAGAAAAACTATAGACAACTTTCTAGTTTTCTCTGCAGGCATTTTTGGGACTATATCTGTAGTGTGTTCTACTTTGTATAGAGAGGATAGCAGCACATCCCAGATTATCTGTGGACTTTGGGGTCATCTTCTCTCAATTGCTCAGTTGTATCCTGGCATCAGTCCCTCTTTTAAGGCTGGGTAGAGACAAGGTTTCTTTGTACGACTTAACTTTAAACCCTCCCAACTGTCCAAACGTAATCTAAAACTTCCTGCCTCAGGATCTTTGCCATTGCTTAGCCGTCCCTTGCTCTCCTGTTATCTTCATTCACCATCAGTGAAGGTATGTTACGCAGTCCTGGAGGTAGTATTCTAAACTTTGCCTTACAGCCAGTGTTCCTCAAACCACCAGTTTCTCAGTAGATTCTCTAGTTCTTTGCTGTGGCCCCCCCTACTGGGTTGATGTGTTGATTTGTACTTTGCTCATTACAGTGTATTGTCAGGGTTGTAGGGTATATCAGAAGACTGGCTTGCTGTATATGCAGCATATAAAAGCCAATAGTAAAATCCTTCATACTGTATTTAACATTTTAATGTTTCTTAATTTTAGCTTCAAATGCAGAAAAGCAGATTCAGAAAGATAACAGAACGACCTAGACTTTGTCATCTCCTTAAGCTGCTAGTTAGTCATGGAATGGATTAAATGATGTGCATGTTATCTTCCCATTACCAAAAGTTGATTTGAAAAAGATGCCAAACCAAATTTACATGTAGTACTTAACCTGAACATATCCTTATAAACCATAGCCCACATTCTTTTTTTCCCCTTATGTTTACTTAAAGAACACAGATAAACATTGGATGTCTAAAAGAAGTAGTAAGGAGAAGCCTGTCTTTACAAAATAAACCTGTTGAAATGGGCTTTAAAGGACATCAAAATCATCAACCATCGTGTGTTGGTTTTGTACAGATATAGACACAATATAGGAAATACTAATTTAAAGTTATACCTTTATAAAAAAAAGAAATTCTATATCATACTCCCTCAAAGAATATATGATAGTTTTAAGACCATATCGATGATATAAGGAGAAGAGAGTTTTAAAACCTTCAATGCTAAAAAGTGGCTGTTTCTACTAAATTCTAATATGGTGTGTGAAATTGTGAAGAAATTGTAACAGGATACAGTCGGTTAATTATGCAGTTTTTTAAATCAGTTGTCTAGTCATCGTCATATTGTTGCAGAAACTAAAGTTTATGGTCTTGCCTGCTAGATACCCTGTTCTTTGAAAGAAGATTCCCATAGTCTGTACCCAAGAAGTGCCTAAAATCGATTTGTGTGGGTTTTTAGGTCCATCTAATAAATTATATGTGTTTTCTATGGTATTATATGTGCTTGGAGTACTGATGACACAGCCCTGAGAATTTCTAAGTCACAATTTGTGCTTTATTTGGGGGAGGGGGAAAGAACTAAATAACAAACCATAGTTTAGGAAACATGAGCAAAGCCATTTTTTTCTCTTTCCTAATGAAAATATTCTACTGCCTTTTAGTTAATGCAGAGGCTAGAAAACTGAACTCTTATTTCTTTTTTTTTAATCGTTTTCACACAGAAGATTGTATTGTGTGTTTTAAAACCTGAGTAGAAGTTTATTGGTCGTGTAAGAATAGCCTATTAATTCTCTTCATACTTAGTAGTTGGTGATTTTGAGTTTACCACTTAGATCTTGATCCATTTTGTCAATCAAGACAAATCCTTCCTCTTTGTTGAGATTCTGCTTACAAACTAAAATATTTGATAGACTGCTGTTATGTTTTCATATTTCCTTCCCTCCTTCCTTTCCCTTCCTTCCTCCCTTTTTACTGACCATAGAGTGGGAACTATAAATCCTGGGGGCAGAGACATGATTGTATTTTCCGTGATTTACAACTACATTGTGCTTATATTTTAAATCGTCTTGCATGGAAAAGTGAACTGTGTACATGATTTTAAATAACTGTATACTCTTCTCTTCTCCAGAACTTCTTACATTGGTGATACACAGAATTCTTCTAATTATTTTTGCTTAAACTAGTCATTTAGATTGGAGTAGTCTTTTCTTATATTATGTCCCTCTGTGGTTTTTTGAGAGGAGGTGATACCTGCAGAGCACTTTTAAAGATATTTTCTGGGTTAATGTTCAAGAGAACACACTGAGGAAGAAGCTATAATTACGTCTAAGGAGGGAAGGGCTCATTTGGTTGCTAGAGATGAGAAAAACGTACACTAATTTTCATTGGTGCTTAAAATACATTTTACTAACAGTATTGATTTTAAATATGACACATTCTTATAGTCTTCCTTGTTTATAGTATTTTCCGAAGAAGCCTAGGTGAAAATAATGTTCTCAGTAGTCTATCTACCCCACCCAAATTGAGCTCTGTATATATTGACGTAGTTGAAGCCACATTCAATACAACAAAGAAATTAGAGAACCTTTTGAAAGTTTTTAGGTTTGTTGTATTGGAATTTCTAATATGATAAAAGGTTTTAAGTCAAGCTTTGCATGCATGAAGAGGCAAAAAAATTTGTCTTACCTCTTTATCTTTTTTTTGAACATATGTTTCTCTGAATCCTAAGAAAATTTTACACTCAAGGAATATTCCAAATAAGATCTAAGGATCTTAGAGCATGTGAGTGTTTTGTAGTTCCATCACTGCTGATGTGTTAGATACCTAGGGAAATAATGCTTCAGGGTCTTCTTGACAGGAAAACTTCATGGATGGCTGGAGGATATTTACATTTTTGCAGAGGTTGGGAGGTAGTGGCAGATTGAAGTAGAGACCTCTCCATTGGTAAAGCAGTCTGATCACCTGCTTGGCAGATGTGTTACTTCAATATACTTTATAACAGTGTTCTTGTGTCCACTAAACTGTCAGGCTCCAGAAATGTAAGGTATTGGTCAGGTGCCCAGTGGTAGGGCCTTGTTTGTTAAGAAATAAAGGAATCATGTTATGTTTGGGGGGAAAATGACATATAAGGTTTTACTGCTGAATTTCCATGTTTAATATGTATCTTAACTTTTTTTTTTAAGTTGCATGTTAACCTGGGATAAAGTGTTGCCTCTGCTTTATGCTTTGAAAAGGGGGCGGGAAGATGGGTTAAATTGTTACTCTATTATGTACTATTACATACACCTTTTCTTTTAGAAGGGGTTAATTATAATTACTATTCACACATCTGTGTTGTCAGTGTTTTTATTCTGATTTATTCTCTGAATATGTTTAGACTTAGTTTTGATAGCTTTAGTTACTGGCCAGGGCTGGGATCTGCCAAGGCAATTGAAGAGATATGATAGCTCCATTATGCAAATGACAAAAAGACTGTCCTCATCTTCTCTAGGGACTTACGGAACTTAGATAATAAGTAAGAGCTTTCTATCTTTTTCATCTAGATATTTGGGGTCTTTTTTAATGTTTTTTTATTTATTTCAGAGAGAGAGAGACAGCTTGAGCAGGGGAGGGTCAGAGAGAGAGGGAGATACGGAATCTGAAGCAGGCTCCAGGCTCTGAGCTAGCTGTCAGCACAGGGCCCTACACGGGGCTCAAGCTCACGAACCGTGAGATCATGACCGGAGCCGAAGTCAAATGCTCAGCCGACTAAGGCACCCAGGTGCCCTTCATCTAGATATTTGAATTGGACATGAATTAGATAAACAATGACCAGTTTATATGATTAATTTGTCTTAAAATATGAGAAAAGACCAGTCATTTAAAATGAGTATCATTAAAGTGAACATTCATGAGAATGATTGACAGTAAACAAGAAAAATGAAGAAAAAATAGTTGGGGGTGAGGAGTTATTCCCCTGTATATGTTTATTTGAAAATTGTCTTATCTCCCTCCACTGGAGTGTAAGCTCCAGAACAGCCAGTGATTATGAGTCTTGTGTTTACCAATTTATAGCCCTCCGAGCTGAGCACAGTGCTGAGCATGTAACAGGTATTGGATGGATATGTGTCGACGAATGAATGAACAAACTATTAATATTTTGTGGGCCCCCCCCCACGGATAGGTTTTTCTTACCTATGTAATTGTAACATAATGCTTGATTTAATTCTTATCTCAGTTCTCATTAATTCTGCCTTATTTCAAAAGGGACTGTGTTTTTCGCATTAGCTTTTGTGATAGAAATCATTTATTTCCTTAAAATTGACCTAAAAACATCATGCAGTGCAGTAAGTGTATACAAATTTTATTTATTTGAAATGTGTATGGATCTACAGCTAGGAGTGTCAGGAATATACCAGAGTTTATTGTAAGCATCTACAGACATTGAAATGGTAAATGGTACAACAGCTCTTTCGGAAAAAAATCTATGTCATCTTCCCGATCTTGATGCCCTTTTTCTCTTTTTCACATCTGGAGTGTCCCCCTTTTGCTACTAAGTAACCCTTGTCCCATGAAAGAATGAAATTTTCACAATATAAAATAGCCTCTGACATCCTTGTGAATTGGTTCCTTGTGACTGGTACCAACCTTTTGTGACTCTGTGACTTTGACTTGCCTCAATGACCAGTTATTCACATCACTACATGCCTTACATTTTAGTGAATCATTCTATATCAACATGGATGAAATCTTTTTGAAGCAGTTCCAATGTTTGGATGCTTCTATGTTTTGGATTTCCTAAATAACATTCACTGTATTTTCATTATTTTCTTTTACAAGGGACATTGTGATGGGCATATCCTACTGAAAGCGTTGTTCATAGAGTATTTTTTTTCATAGTTAGCAATATTCTTTTGGCTAGAATTTCAGAAGTGCAACTATTGGATTAAATGACATGGGATTTGAGAGTGACTATTCATATTTAATTAATATTGTGGGTTTTCAAAAACCCTTTCCACTTAAATAAAAGGATAAGCATGTTGTCTTCTTTTGCACTTAATTATTGATTGATACCATTTTTCTATGTATTTCAGTTTTGTATTCTTTCACTCTTTTCATTATTAGAATTTTAGTGTTTTTCTTATAAGTTTTTCTTTTCTTATAAGTTAATTATAAGTCAATCAAACCCTTTAAATAGTAAATATATTAGCCCTTAATCATGATTTTTGCAGACTAACCAGTTTGCCCCCTAATTTTTATAACTATAGCATATAAACATGTTTATTAATATAAAAATCACATAAGAAACTAGAAAAGAGATGTAATAAGCAAAAAGAACATTAAAGTCATCCATCATCTCACCATTCTAAGAAAACCAGTATCAACATTTTGGGATCGATATGTATAATTTGTGTTTTGAACATAGAATTCTAAAATGCCCTGTAATTTTTCCACAATATACTATAGACATATTTCACATATAAAAAATTATTTTTAATGTTATATTTGCTTTTTGGGTCATCCCAATTTATTTAACCAGTCCTCTGTTGATGTATATTAACTTGTTACTTATTTCTCGCCATTAAAAACAATACTGCAATTAATACTTGAATTTAGTTTTCATTCAGCCTCCATATCGAATATCTGTGTCAAAGTGTATGGACTTTTAAAATACATTATGACATACTGCCCACTTGTCTTCCCCAGCATTTCCCCACTTCCTGGTCAGCTCTCCACTCAACCACATGGTCATCTTAATATTAAAACAGTTTGTGCTACATTAACCTGTTTGTCACAACACTCTACCCAGGGAATTTCAGGTTGTGCTGGATATTCACCAGTTTTCCCCAGTCAGCAAAATGCAAGTTTCTGTCATCTTCGGTCTTTAACCTGTTGTGCAGAGTTGTCATTTGTGCTGACGGCTCTCAGCCTTCAATGCTAGTTCTTTTACTTTTCTGTTAAAGGTTCTTTGTCTTATAGGAAGCTCATATTGAATTTAATAATACAGACTGTACTCTTTCCCAAGTGTGACTGAATTCCCATTTCATCATCTCTTGCAGGATAATTGCTTTTGATGAACAAATTATTAAGTTGCAGGAACACATCTTTGTTTATTTTGAGTGATACCTGTTTCATTTTTTTTAAGTCTCAGCTGATCTCTGGGTGAAAAGTGATACCTCACCTGTATAGTTACATTTCCGTGGTTTATAACTGGGTTTGAATATCTTTATAGATTTTTGGTCATTTTATATAAAAATTTCTGTGTTCTTTGTGCACTGGCTTTGTGAAAGTTCTTAAAGAATGTTAATCTTTTGCCATGTGTCATTAATCTTTTTACCTTTTTTAAGGTGTCTTAAGTTGGTCTCATAAAAGTTTAAAATTTTAGTTGAATATGTCAGGCTTTCTTTACTGTTTGTGCCTCTTGTACAAAACTTTTGTGTGGAGAAGATGGAAACTAACATAGCTCATGGTTGTAGAATATTGCTATCTGTACTCCGAGTGGGTGATAGTGACTATTCCTTACTTTCTCTTAATAAATGGATTATAGTTAATGTGACAGGATCAGTAAAAATGGTTGATTTAAGTTTTCATAAGGTTTTACCTTTCTTTCAGATCCTACCTAAGCCCGACATTGAACACAGTTCAGATATAAAAATAAATGTTGGAAGTCCCATGCTAATTCATTCAAAAAATACATTCAATGTCCATCTATTAATGTCTGACATATTTAGGGATACATTAAATTATATGATGAAACATGTATGATTAAAATGTTTTTACAAAGAGATTTTAATATCTTAGGGAAATGATTGTGACATGTTAAGTGGGGAAAATGGATACAAACTTTTAGATCTACTATGATCTCAATTATGTTTGAAAACAAGTATAGAAAAAAAGATAGGAAGAAAATATTATTTGTTGTAAGGCAATAGCATTATGATTGGTATTTTTCTAATTCTTTATGCTTTTGTGTATCCTAAATATTCTATATCAAGCATATTACATTGATAATTAGAAAACAGTATTGGGTCATTTTTGTTTTTAGAATCATCTTGATGGCAAGGAATGCAAAAATAATTTGTTTTTTATAAGTAAATGAGATGCTTGGGTTTTCTTTTTTTTCATCTAATACTATATTTGGGGACATTATGAAGAGAGATCAAGATAATTAATAAAAAGATAATTAACAAATACAATAACAGTTGCAGTCTCCAGTGCAAGGTTGAATGATTTTGATCATTCAAAATTTTCATCAGTTGTGGATATAAAAAGATTAGCTGCTGGGGCGCCTGGGTGGCTCAGTTGGTTAAGTGTCCTACTATGGCTTAAGTCATCATTTTACAGTTCATGGGTTTGGGCCCCACTTTGGGCTCGGTGCTGACAGCTCAGAGCCTGGAGCCTGTTTCAGATTCAGGTCTCCCTCTCTCTGTGCTTGTCCCCCACTCACACTCTCTCAGTCTCAAAAATAAATGAACGTTAAAAATTTTTTAAAGATTAACCACTGTTTTAGTTTATTATCTTGATATTTCACTGCTTTTGAAGGTTTCTTGAGCACAGATAATCTTTATTCAGATGTTTATTTTATTTTTTATTTTTTTTAATGTTTTACTTATTTCTGAGAGAGAGAGGCAGTGTGTGCAGGGGAAGGTCAGAGAGAGAGGGAGATACAGAATCCGAAACAGCCTCCAGGCTCTGAGCTAGCTGAGCTCCGGGCTCAGCACAGAGCCCGATGCGGGGCTCGAACCCACTAACTGTGAGATCATGACCTGAGCCGAAGTCGGAGCTCAACCGACTGAGGCACCCAGGCGCCCCTCAGATGTTTATTTTAAAAAGATACAAGCAAAATGCAATGAGAATTAGAAAAAAGTATTATTTCTAGTAGGGAATTCGGGCCAGAGCCTGGGTTGTAAGCGTAGGCCTCCTGTCCCTGTATACATGACTTTATGCATCTTTCCAGTGCTCTAAGACCTCAGTTTCACCTTTTTCAAAACCCTTTTAGCAATACCACTTTATTTTACAAGTGTCATTCTGTGGAACCCTTGTATAGAAAACAGGTAACGTTGATGTTTTATTTCTATGCATTTTCTGTCAGTTATAATATTTACTGGGTGAAAATAGGAGCAGTTTAATTTAAACTTAATTAAATATTTACATTTATTTTAAATTTATTAATGTTTCACAATCAGTCTTTGAAAGTCAGAAAATAATTTAGCAAAAATGGAAAAGATGGACGTACTAAAGATAGAAAAATGATAAGTTTGAAGTTAATGGTCTTACTGTGCATATAAATGGTGCTAACATTTTGGCTTTATGTTAATAAAACTTCAATGATGTTCTTTAGGGAGAGCAGTAGTCATTTTTTTTTAAGAAAATGTAAAATTTTTCAGATTATAAAATCACTTGCTTATTTTTGTATTTAAAATTATAGTTTAATGGACTGCTTTTACTAATATTTGTCAGATGAGAACTTTTAATAAAAGATGGGATTTAAATTTATACATTTTTTCATGGTGAATATGGCTCTCAAATATTTAGTTTTTACTTTTATTATTTGATGATTAAATAAACTATGTCATTTGATTCAGACAAAATAATTTGCCACCCCTTAAAATGAATATAAGAGCCCTTCTGTGAAAAACCAAAATTGAAATATGAATAAAGGTCAGAAGGGAATGACCCCAAATGGTTAATAATGGCTTTCTCTAAGGAATGGGATTGTGGGAACAGTCTAAGTTTTGTATCAGGTATAAAAATGACTTAATTATAACTTAAATTATTTTTTAATAATTTGATTATTGTCACATTGTTATAATTAGTATCAAATTATGCTGTGTTATTAGTATCAAATATTTAACAGTATGTTAATATTATGTATAATAAGTTGGAACACAGAAGTATAAGAAATAAATATATTCAATGAACAATGAATATAAGCAAACAATAAATTATTTCCCAAAATTTTCTACTCTTAGTATCAAAGTTAATTATAATTAATACACTGAAAATTAGAAAATAAGCAAATGCCTTAAACAGTAATTATTTCAAATGTCTTAAATGTATTATAATTAAAACTACTTTGGGGATTCTCTCTCCTATTCTCTCTGCCCTTCTCCTGCTCAAGCCTTTGCTCTCTCTCAAATACATTAAAGAAAAAAATTTTTTAAAAACCTACTTTGACTTTAAAAGGGGATTCAGGTAATTCATGCTAAACTTTCTTTTGATTTTAAGCTGCCAACTGATAGAATGCAGAAATGATAACTTTCTGAATACTGTTGCTATAAACAAGCATCTCTTCAGTTCCTGCTATGTGAAAAGGAGCCAAATGTAATGATTGTGGTCTTATTCAAGGACAGAGTGCTGATGATATCATTTCCATAGACAGCACAATGCTGCAGCTGGCTCTGTCAGTCTGGGATGAGAGCTCACTTAAAAAAAGACCATGAAGTAATTTCCAATTCAGGGGCAATATTTTAAAGGAAGTGAGCCTGAAGTCTACTCATTAAAATCAAAGGAAACCTTGTATTTGTGTTTTTTTTAAATATTTTTGCCTCTTTAAAGTGTAAGCATAAGCAGCTTGCATAGACTACATTAGGAATTCAGAAAAAGGGGACAGTGTTAGGAATTTTGCTTTTGGGAAGAGTTGTTTAGACTAAGACCTTGGGGGTGGGGAATTATATAGGTGTCTGGAATTTAAACCTACATTGCTACTTTCATGTAAAACATACAAGAAATGTGTTTCAGAGGTATTCATTAGTTATCTGTTGCCTCACAGTGTCAAGCTGACAAGCATTTAAATGCATGAGTCCCAGTAGCATGAGAGCAGAGTCAGAATTCCCACCTTCCTTGGCTCAAAGGAAACCAATGAAGTGAGTAGCATTCGATGGACCTGGCCAAAATCCGTCAAGTACATATCTAACTTTCTTAGGACAGTATTTTAGCTGTAGATGATTTTTTGATTCTGTGTGTATCTCCTCACTCCCCTTTTCTAATGCCCAAAAATATATGCTTTGGGTTACTATGTACAGTAGCAAAATAAAATTCAGTAGATACCTGAGTACCTACTATGTCTTAGAAACTTAGGGGTCATGTATGAAACCACCTATGTTCCAGGGTTGCCTAGTCTGGTGGGAAAGGCTTACGAACAAATAGCTTGTACAGTGTAAAAAACCACAGATATAAGTATTTCTGCTTCTAGTTAGATTTCTGACCTATGTACTCTTGGAATGGCCCAAAGAGTTGTAAGAAGTGTATCTGTGCCAGAGCATCTCCCTTTCATTAGGTACTAAGCTAACAAGCTTGGTTCTTCCCTTGGGATATTTTTTCATATGTTGTCTACTGACTTTTTCACTCCTGCCTCGTGGGCAATTCTCAAGACATGGCACTGCTCTGCTACTTGAAGTTGTCCAGGGTTTTACCAAACCTCCCTCACCATCCTTGACCTTTTGTTCTTTATTTAGACTCATGTCTCCTACTGACTCATGTTCGCTGTGTGTTCAGATGATGTCTGAAATGTGATGTGTATGTCAGAACCACCCACCTCCTGCTTCCTTCCCAATTTTCCCATATCAGTACCATTGATCTTCTCATAATCCTGGAAAGTAAGTAACAGCCTCCTTAAATAGAATGACCTCTCCTTTATTTCTTTCTTCCCCTCTTTTTTCCTTCCACCTTTGTTGCCGCTAAGTGTTTTTCCTTTCAGAGTCCCAACCTACAAATTTTAGAAAGTCCTGATTTGAACTCATGAAACTACTCTCGAGTTTGCTCTTTTAAAATACTACTGAAGTTATTTAGTCAGTTACAGTGTTACAAAACTGCTGTATATCAATAGACTTTAAATGACAGACTTAGTAGAACAATTACCTCACTATTTCAAATGGATGATTTCCGGTAATTACACATTTAAATTAATGTTCCGAATGCACGTGTGCCTTGAATTCCATGGCCACTCAACAATAATGGTATTAAAAACTATTCTAAGGTATTGTTCGAAAGCAAATGGATAGGGAATAGCTCTGAGTTAAACTTTTAACCTGTATTTAGAGATTTTTTTTGTAGCTGTTGAAACATTTATTCTTTCCTTCAAATATTGGAACAGCGTAAATAAGCTTATTGAATCTTTCAGTATCAAGAACCAAAAATCCCCCAAAAACAATCAGATGCTTCTGAATTCAGCTGGCTAATTTTCCATATATTTACCTATAAACCAGTTCTTTTATTTTTGGCATAGTCTTCTTAACAACTGTTCTTTTTAACAAAATAAGTCAGAGGTTCCTTGAAGTTGTTTATTTCTTCCATAATTGTCCAGGGCAGGTGTTCCATTGTGAAGGCCAGGTCCTTCCATCTTACGACCCCACCATCCAGAGAGCCTTGCTGTCATCTGCATTGAGCCTTCATGAAACTGGACAGAGAATGTGGAGGAGGTATGTCTGCTTCTTAAAGGCTTCAGCCCTAGAAGTGGAATGCCTCGGGGCGCCTGGGTGGCTTAGTCGGTTAAGCGTCCAACTTTCGCTTGGGTCATGATCTCGCAATTCGTGGGTTCGAGCCCCGCGTCGGGCTCTGTGCTGACTGCCAGCTCAGAGCCTGGAGCCTCTTTCAGAGTCTGTGTCTCCCTCTCTCTCTGACCCTCCCCTGCTCACACTGTCTCTCTCTATCCCAGAAATAAAATAAAAAAAATTAAAAAAAAAAAAAAAAGAAGTGGAATGCCTCATTTCCTTTCACCTTCCATTGGCAAGAGCTAGCCAGGTAGCCACCACTGAGATGCAAAGTTGGCTGAAAAGTGTAATCCCTGCTGGGTATCCACTTCTCCCTTCCCACCATTCCCTAATCAACAGGAAGTGTGTGGTTTGGTTTGCGCTCTGTCACTTAGGGCATTTGGGCAAATTAACATGATTACAATACCACAATAGAGAATACATTTAAGTTGGTTAACTCCTACCTGGGGACAGATCAAGAGGAACTTTTGGGAGGAGATGGCATTTGAGCTGTGTTGTGAAAGAAGCAGGTAAGATAACTAGGTGAAGAAGGAGTAAACAATTTTAGGCAGAGAAAATACATGCAAAAGGTATGCATACGTGCAAAAAGTATGAAGGTTATTATAGCTTATTAGTTTTACAAAAGGAGTACAATGTAGGTGGATTGGTTCATGGAACCATGGTAAGAATGTGAGCCAAGAGATGTGGCAGAGAGTGTGTGGGTTCAAAGGAAAAATTGTGTGTTCAAGAGATTTTTAAGATGTAAAACCCACAAGGTTGGGAATGAAATGTGACCTTAACTAGGAGAAATAGGCAGTCCTCTGAGGGTCCATACCACATGCCAGGCAGAGGGAACAGAAAGTGCAGAGGCCTCAGGTGGGAGTGGAGTTGGTACGTCTGAGGAGAATGAAGGCCGTGGCTAGAGCATATGTGGGAGGAGATGAGGTCTGAAAGACAGAGAGGCCATATCACCGAGGGCCTTCTACCGTGAGTTGATTTTGGCATTTATTCCAAATCCAGTGGACATGTTGGGCTCTGTGCTAACTGTGGAGCCTGGACCCTGCTTCAGATTCTGTGTCTCCCTCTGTCTCTGCTTCTATCCTGTTCATACCGTCTTTCTCTCTCTCTCAGAAATAAATATTAAGAAAACTTTTTTTTTAATCTGATAGAGAGTTACTGAAAGATTTTAAGCAGGGGAATGACATCTTTGTTCACCAAAGACATATGTATTTATTCAGTCATAACAAATATATTCCCAAAATACAGTGTTTTCTAAATGGTACATCAATGTAGTGTACTAGTGTGGAATTCATAATTTTAGAATTACATAGACGTCTTTATTTGAATTAATATTCCCAGGTGTCTCATGGTGAGAAAAACAAGTTCATATACAACAAAATAGAGAAAGACAACAGGTATAGGGAGAAGACGGAATGAGAAAATAATGCCAAATGTTGCTAATCTTAATTTTTTTTTTAATGAAACATTTTGGGTATGGTTTTGCAAAAGCCAAGCCAAGATTCTGTGTGGAGGGAGGTCCCCAACAGTAAAGTTTCTTTCGTGTAAGATAATGGCATCATTTTTCCCACAGGCTGTGCCCCGATTCTCTTGGAGTCTGTGGAAGGTCCTGGCTCCACAACTCCATGTAGAGGATTCTGGGAAAAGTTTGAAAGAAATTAAAGAGAATTAGAAATTAGAAATTCCTGCTTCTACATAGGAATTTGGGGCATGATAATCTGAAAAGGCACTTTTTACAAGTGCCTTCGTTAGACCCAAGGAACAGCTTTAGAAAAGGGGAAAGTATCTGAGTTCTCGAGCAAACTTTAACACAGTTATCTATAGAATGTGATATGAGGGGCATTTCTGCAAGGGTTCTTCCTTCAAAATGCCTCCCTGCAACCCGTCACTAACCCAAGAACTTTCCAAAGTGCTTGTCATTAAAATGTCATTCTGTTGGTTGGGGTGAGGTTTTTATCTCTTCGAGGACAGAGGAAATATCCCTACCTGATACGGTGGATGCATTAATAACAGAGTTGTCTCACAAGGCACCTAATTCAGCTCATTGTGCTCCTCCTCCCTCCTGTGAGGGTATTGCAACACTTCAGCGGACCAGTCAGATCATCTCCACTTCCCTCTCTCCATCCCTAGTGGGTAGAACTTTGCTTCATAATTAAAAAAAAAAAAAAAAAAATCAAGGCTCTGGGGTAAGAACGTCTTGATTTTCCTACCCTCTTATCTACGTATTTATCTTCCTTTGCCTATTTTTGGGAATTTGTTCCCTCTACTCGCTAAGACTGATTCACGGCTCCTTCCATAACTGTACCCTTGGTTCCATATTCTCTTGTATTTATTCCTTAAATGTTTGCTTCCTTCATTCCAAAACATTTTATTGAACCTGCTATGCACATGCCTCTGTGCTTGAGGCTGGGAATATATATGTGATTATCAGGATGGTCATGGTCAGTTTTGACAAGATCTTTATTAGATTGTAAACCTCTTTCTCTTGAATGGCTCCATCCTTACATCTGAAACCACATCTAATTCTCTCCCTGTTACAAATAGAAAAACATTATAATGTCTCTTGACTTTATGCCCTCTTCTTGTTAACTACTTAGCACTTCCCTCCCTTGTCAGCCAAGCCTCTGGAGAAATATATTACAGTGTTTCTAAAACTTAAATTCGCATGAACCATTTAAAAAAAAAAAGTTTAATGTTTGTTTATTTTTGAGAGAGAGAGAGACAGAGTGTGAGCAGGGGAGGGGCAGAGAGAGAGGGAGACACAGAATCTGAAAGAGGCTTCAGACTCTGAGCTGTCTGCACAGAGCCTGATGTGGAGTTTGAACTCATGAATCACAAGATCATGACCTGAGCTGAAGTCGGACACTTAACTGAGTGAGTCATCCAGGCGCCCCTCACGCGAACCATTTTAAAAGAAATTTGATCCATATTTGGACCTATAAAAAAATAAACTCAAAATGGAATATAGATCTAACTATAAAACTTTAAAAAACTATAAAACCTCATAAGAAAACCCAGAGGAACATCTTTGTGACCTTGAGATAGGCAAAGATTTGTTAGATTATATTAACAAAATAGCCATAAAAGAAAAAAATTCACAGGTTGGGCTTCATCAAAATTGAGAACTGTTCTTTCAAAGACATTGATAAGGGAAAGAAAAACCACACACTGGGACACAATATTTGTAAATCACATATCTAAGAACTTGTATCCCAAACACATAAAGAACTCAAGACTCAACAAGATTAACAATCAACAAGTAGTCAAAAGATCTGAATGTGCATTTCACTAAAGTAGACCTACAAATTACAAATAAACACGTGAAAAGATGTTCAACAGCATTGGTCATTAGGAAAATGCAAAATAAAACCACAAGGAGTTACCATTACCCACCAGAATTGCTAATGTTAAAGGACTGATTAAACCAAGTGTTGGTAAGGATGAGGAGGAACTTGAGCTCATACACTGCTGGTGGGAATATACGATAGTACAGCCACTCTGGAAAATAGATTATCTGTTTCTCAAAAAGTTAACCCTACATTTATTGTGTGGCTCAGCCATTGCACTACTAGGTGTTTCACCCAAGTGAAAAAAGAAAATCTATGCCCCGTACAAGGACTTGTATACAAATGTTCAGAGCAGCTTTATTTGCAATAGTCCCAAACCAGAAGCAACTGAAATGTCCTTCAGCAGATGCATGGATAAACAGCTTGTGCTCTAGCCATACAGTGGAATACTACTCAGCAATAAAAAGGATGCATAAAACAACGAGCATGGATTTCAAAATTATTGTGCTTGGCATATCCAAGACAAAAAAAGATTCCATGCTCCATGATTCCATTTACATAAACATCTAGAAAATGTAGAGCAATCTATAGTAACAGCAGGTCAGTAGTTGCCTGGAGCTGTGGGAGGTATGGGAGGCAGGATTATGAAGTGGCATGTGGAAGCATCATGGGATGATAGATACATTCATTATTTTTACAGAGATGATAGCTTCATGCATGTACTATACATATGTCAGCTCATTGTGCCCTTAAATATGTGCGATGCATTAAATGTCAATTATACCTCAACAAAGATGATTTTTTTAATGTTTTTTTTTTAATTTATTTCTAGGAGAGAGAGAGAGAGACAGCGTGAGCAGGGGAGGGTCAGAGAGAGAGGGAGTCACAGACTGAAACAGGCTCCAGGCTCTGAGCTGGCTGTCAGCACAGAGTCCGACGCGGGGCTCGAACCCACAAACCGCGAGATCATGACCTAAGCGAAAGTCGGACGCTTAACCGACTAAGCCACCCAGGTGCCCCCAAAGATGATTTTTAAAGGCTACCCAATGTTCCAATTCCATTAATATGACATTTATGAAAAGGCACAATTAAGGGACAAAACATATCAGGAACTAGCAAGAGTCACAGGAAGCAACAGAAGAAAAAAGTGGCATGGGGGACATTTTTGGAAAGATGAAATTGCTCTCTACTTTGATTGTAGTGATGGCCACATGACTATACATTTGTAAGAATTCACAGGGCTCTACACTAAAGAGGGGAATTTTTACTGTATATAAATTATGCCTTAAATTTAAAAATAGAAAATCAAATAATTTAATGAACCATAATGTTTTTATTAAAATTCCACGTAACAGTACACATTTAAATCAAGTAAACTTTGTAAATGATGTTTATTGTTTATACATTTAAACCAAGATACATTTTCAAATCCAATTTTAAAATTATAAGTACCATGCAAATAAGCAACATTAATTCAACAAGATAATGTTATTTTGCTGAAAATGAAGCACCTGTGAGTGCAGACTCTCCAAGACCACGCCCAACACTCAACTTAGAGTGTCCCCTCTCTCCAGTCCTCTCTTCCCTCCTGGATGGTCTCTTCCTCCTTTCTTGTTCCCTTCCCCTAGATCTTCACAGCCTCTCCACCCCTCGGTGCACTGTAACCTCAAGTATCAGTTGCCATTTTCTGATCCCCCCAGGTTTCCTTTTAGCTAGAGGAGTTTCTGATCCTAAAACAAAAAGGAAGAGGAGCAAGGAAACCGCTACCTGGCTGACCTGAGAAAAGAAAATCTAAAAAACAAACTGAGAAGGTTGCACACCTGCTGACACGAGCCTTCTTTCTGCCACTGAGAACGGCTGTCTGTGTCACAGTACAGAAGGTCCCTTCTCTTACCTTAGCCTTGGAAGTACCAGGCTTGGGAGGACAGGGAGGGGAGAATGACTCACTCTGCCAAGCTTGTCCCTTGAAGACAGTGGACTTGAAGTCAGTCTCTCATTAATCTTTGTATCCTCAGTGCTTTGCACCACCTGGCATAGATCAGCTAATCAGTGAATGACTAAATGAGCAAATGAATAAATCATATTCATTCAATTGCAATAAATTAAATAAAACATCAATGATTAAATGGTGCAACGCACCGACCCTTAATAATACCTAGTTGATGTTTGCTTTTTCTTTTTTTTTTTTTTATTTTTTATTTTTTACAAATAGTTTATTGTCAAATTAGTTTTCACATAACACCCAGTGCTCATCCCCACAAGTGCCCTCCTCCATGCCCACCCCTCCTCCCCCCCACATCCACCAGTCCTCAGTTTTTGTCAGCATTCAAGAGTCTCTCATGGTTTGCCTCTCCCCCTTTCCCCCACCATTTCTGCCCTTCTTCTCCCCCTTGGTCCTCTGTTAAGCTCCTCCTAATCCTCCTATACGTGCACACATATGATATTTGTCTTTCTCTGCCTGACTTATTTGCTCAGCATAACACCCTCAAGGTCCATCCATGTTGCTACACATGGCCAGATTTCATTGTTTCTCATTGCCATGTAGTATTCCATGGTATAGATAAACCACATCTTCTTGATCCATTCATCTGTTGATGGACACTTAGGCTCTTTCCAGGTTTTAGCTATTGTGGAGAGTGCTGCTATGAACATTGGGGTACATGTGCTCTTATGCATCAACATTTCTGTATCCCTTGGGTAAATTCCTAGCAGTGCTATTGCTGGGTCATAGGGGAGTTCTATTGTTAGTTTCCTTAGGAACCTCCACACTGTTTTCCAGAGGGCTGTACCAGTTTACATTCCCACCAACAGTGTAGGAGGGTGCCCGTTTCTCCACATCCTCGCCAGCATCTAGAGTTCTCTGATTTGCTCATTTTAGCCACTCTGACTGGCGTGAGGTGGTATCTCAGTGTGGTTTTGATTTGTATTTCCCTGATGAGGAGGGATGCTGAGCATCGTTTCATGTGTCTGTTGGCCATCTGGATGTCCTCTTTGGAGAAGTGTCTGTTCATATCTTCTGCCCATTTCTTCACTGGGTTGTTTGTTTTTCGGGCGTGTAGTTTGGGGGGTTCCTTGTACATTCTGGATATCAACCCTTTATCTGATATGTCATTTGCAACTATCTTTTCCCATTCCGTTGGTTGCCTATTAATTCTCTGGGTTGTTTCCTTGGCTGTGCAGAAGCTTTTAATCTTGAGGAGGTCCCAACAGTTTATTTTTGCTCTTGATTCCTTGCTTTTGGGGATGTGTCAAGTAAGAAGTTGCTGCGGTAGAGGTCAAGGAGGTTGTTT